>APFE030168417.1:55571-74599 GCA_000404065.3 Pinus taeda
ATCCCATTGATTTTGGACCTGAATAACTTCCTCTAGAACACTATAAATACAAGCATTGGGCCAAAGGAGGGGAGGTTGAAAGCTGAACATTCCAAAGGGTAGATGCTGCTCGAATTAGGACTTCCTTGTAGAAGCTTGTGAGGAGAGATTCCCATCCTTTCTTGTTTCATTTGGAAGTGGGTGAGCTTATCAAAGTAAAGGAAAACTCTTGCTGGACCCTGGGAGGGACCTGTACAACACCAAGGCTCAGGTTGTAATGGTTTCTTTTGTTTCCTATTAATACAAATAAGTCCATTTTTCTCAACAATTTGTTATTTATGAGTTGTTTCATATACTCCTTGGTCTGTATGTTAAATATGTTTTATTTTATGAGATATTCAGGTGCTATTTAATCATTTGATTGTTAGTGAAATTAGGTTTCAGAGAGAAGGAGGAGCTCATCCGGATCGACGAGGCTGGACTACTACAACAGCATTGGACTACAGGTAGGATCTAAACACTTGATTTCTTATATGGTAAATGCATATTTAGAGAAGGATTGTTCTTAATTGTCTTGTTTGTCACTAGAAAGCCTTAAGCTTCTAGGGAGGTTGGTTTTGTCCGCAAAATTAACTCTTTCCACCTGACAAGAGGGAGAAAGGAGCTTCTATCACCTTGACATATGTCAATTATGTGCCTAGACTGAAGAAGAACTTGGTATCAGTCGCGATGTTGGAGGACAAAGGCTACGATGTTGTCTTCAGTAAGGGAAAGGTTTTCCTTAGACACATCACCACGGGACATGTGAAATAGATTGGTTCACGAGTTAAGAACTTGTATGCTCTTGAGGTTCAAGATGCATGCAAAGCCTTGAGGAGCAAGGCAAATGTTAGAGACTTGGTTGTTGGGAGGGAGAGTAAATTACCTCTCAACATGCAGCCCCTAAAGAAGTCTCAGACAATTGTGGAGGAGCCACAATTGGAGATGCTGAGAGGAGATCAAGTGGAGGCATCCACTCATGCAGAGACCCCCAGTAGGGGGAAATTTCGAGCCAAGTGGGAAGAGGGATCACATGGAGCCATACCTCCAAGTGTGAGGTGGGGCGATGTGAAGTGATAGTCTCAAGAAGGCTGAAACTGGGCAGTGTCCATTGAGAGGTTTTATCTCATGGATTGTACCTTGCTATGGGAGCCTAATGTACATAGTAGCAGGAGGAATCAACGAGATTGATGCAGTCAAAGATCAAAGTGACAGAGGCTAGAGCAGTCAGATATTGAAGAGCGCAGAGAAGGATTGATAACAATGCAAAAAGGCTGAGTCAGCAACAACGTAGAGTTTTCAGTCGACAGAGGCAATAGTATTCAGAGACTTTGATGACAGAAGCATCATTCTAATTCAAGTTGGATGTTTTTTTTTTTTGTTTCTGGAGTTGCTGGAGCTACAACACTAGAGAGAAGTGTTGCATGTAGAACATTCCAAAGGTTCAGGATCGAGATTGAGTTGAATTCCTTTCTTGTTGAGAGGGAGTGTTGAAAATAGCAACAAGAAATGATAAAAATAGAATCCAGAATATTCCAATTTTAATTTGTCCTTGAATCAAAATTCAAATTTAATCTCACCAACTGCTTGAAAAATAATTAATTAATTCATCTTGAGTTAATTAGTTGGAGAAATTCAAGTTAGAAGTCTTCCTGAAGTCAAGCAACAATTATCCCTTAAATTAAGGAGATTATCCCTTAATTAAGGAGATAAGATTGAGTTATATTTGGAAAATGACCAAAGAAACATGTATTGGTATCAATTGAGAGTAGTTTTAGTTATCATGCAAATACACATATTTTCTAACTAAGTTTTGTAACCAAATCCTTACCAATCTCAATTTTGTACAACTTAATGAAATGAGTGAAGATTGTATTTTAGGTTCAATTTTTTACATAAAAATGGACTAGTCACCATTGACTCCAACAAGAATGTAGTGATTTTTATATGCCTAGGTTAGGGACATAAACATCATTATTCAAAACAACCTTACACAAGGTCAAGATAAAGGTCCTTTTCCAAGAGCTAACTAACTCTCAAGACTTTTTCAAGATTAAATGGTAAGATATTTCACTTAAGCCCACAAAGAAGGTTATCTCAGGCATATCTAAAAAATAATTAAGAATGATTGTTGTAGTGAAGTTCCTAATGCATTCTAGACTAGGGAGAAGTATGCAATTGAACCATCGTTGATCTAGAGATGAATTTTAAACCACATAAGTCATTTACAACATTAATGAGCCTCGCCAAGATCCAATATTGTGAGTGAGAGATCAAGGATATATTAGCAAAAGTTATTTATGTTAAGGAACCATTCAAGAACACGTCGAATTACATAGGTTTTTATGTCAATAAATATTTTGAACAAAAGAGAGTAGGCCAAGATTGGTGATTAATTACAAGCCACTAAATAAAGCATTGCAAAATACTAGGTACCCTTTTCCTAATAATATATCATTTAGAAAAAGACCTCTGGTTGTATAGTTTTTAGTAAATTTTATTTAAAGTCACGAATTTATCAAATGGAAATCTAGCCAAAGGGCATATATTAGACATCATTCGTTGTGCTTCATGACCATTTCCAATGGAAGGTAATGTCCATTGGCCTAAAAAGTTCCCCATCTAAATTTCAAAGATGGATGGAAGACACATTTAGAAAATTGCCTTGGTTTATTGTCTATATTTATGACTTATTAGTTTATTCATAGAATCTTCAAGGACACCTTATGCATCTACAAGTTTTTTGTGATAGAATTGTCAAACATGGCCTTGTTCTATTTGAAAATAAAATGGAATTTGGTAGGACAAAAATTGATATTTCATTAATGCACATAAAAAATGGGAAAGCGATTCTTCAATCTTATGTCCTCAATTCCTCTCAAAATTCCCAGATGAGATCAAAGGCAAGATTCAACTCTAGTGGTTCTTAGGCAACCTTAATTATATTTACCCATTTTACAAAGGATAATCAAAAGACATCTATGTATTAGAAAAAAATAAAATAAGGAAAGCTCTACCTACCTAGGACTAAAAGATGACATTAGTAATGAAAAACATCAAGAGAGAAGTTTAAACACTTTCATTAAAACTTCCTACGATAGATGGTCAGTTTATTATCAAAATTTATTCCAAATGCACTACATGAGCGGTAGTGCTCATTGAAAATAATCCGAATGATGGATTGGATGAGTTGCGTGCTTATACATTTGGATCTTTCAAGCAAACTAATATAAATTACCCTTCTAGCCATAAAGAGGTACTTATTTTTAAAAGGACAATACAACATTTCAAACTATATTTTAAACCTATAAAAATCATTATAAGGATAGAATTTAAAATTATAATAGGTATGCTTAAGGATAATAAAGAATTGGTTGAAGGCAATACTAGATTGTTTAAAATTGGCTTCGTACCTAGTCACTTGAATTGTTTAGCTGACATGCTCATAAGCGAGTATACAAAACCAATGTTTGCCATGCACACATAAAATAACGAGGATTGGCGTGGGGGAGTATTTGGTAAAACATATAATATGTTTTTACCTAATATTCTTCCCCCACAGCCCCCGGACTCTCATAATTTTATGTGTTTTACCAAATATTTCCCCACCTCACCTTACCTTTATAATTATATGTTGTATATGTTTTAACCAACATTTCCTCCACCACCACTCTCATAATTATATGTTATATATGTTTCACCCAATATTCTCTATATAATGTTTTTTTCTTTGAAATATAGAAATATATGACATATATTTTCTAAAAGAAGCAACGAGAGGCTCCTCTTATGCAACATGTGTGATCTCCTCTTATAAATTCTCTTACCTTTGCTTCAATGAGGATGAACAAAGCGTTGGAGGAGCAACATCGTTTTGGCTTATGGATTCACCTATATTATGTTACCTTGGGGTTATGCCCAACCTCAAGAAATTTCAACCTAATTGGTACACGTTCGTATTATTGGAATTCTTTTGCAATTTAACATCCTTACAAAAAATAAATTCAAGGAATAGGGTTATATTTTAATTTTAAGCTTGATTTATTATTTGTTGAATTCTGATATAATAACAAGCTAAAATAAAGTATGTTTTTCATTTTAACAATTTCCCTAAAATTAAAGGAAGAAAACAAAGGTAGTCTAATATTAATGATTATTTTTTATATAACAAGCATCTCTATTATATATATAAATATAATATATAATTTTTTTATATAAAAAGCATCTCTATTATTTTGAATCCAATGTGTTTATATATATATATGGAGAGAGATTATTGAAGTCTCATTTTATTCCAATACATTTATGTAGGGCTTATCAAATCAAAATGATGATTTAAAGTTTATAAAGAAGGTTCTTTTCAACATCCTCTTATTTAGAAAATTCACATGATTCATTGTAATTATTATTTTTGAATGAAGAACCCCCAAAATTAACTTCCTTTCATTTATTGATATATGCATTGTAGGGCTTTGGTTAAAAGGACTCAATTAGCTCATAGTTAAAATCCATATGACTAGTATCTTTAAATAAAAGGAATTGAGAAGAAATATATCATGGCAGGGTTTGCAAGCTTGAATCACCATCTTAATATTCCCTATGAATTTGATGTTGCAACCACCTCTATTAACTCATTTAGTAATCATATATAAAAAATTTCATTGTTTGTTGTCTTCAAATTTGTTCCAAACTTGGTAAAATTTGATTTTATTTGCTACATCACGAGCACACTATGGCTAAAGAAAAGACCAAAAAAAATGTTTAGCCTTTGAACTATTGGTTTAACTTATGCATTAAAATGGGTTTCTATAGTACTTAGAGAAGAGATCCAAAGAATACAATTCTCATTTTCATAAAAAAATACATTTTTATTGGTGGGAGATATTAGGGTTTTCAAAATAGCCATGGATTTCATTGAAGAGGAGTTGAAAAAACACAATGAATCTATTTCCAAGAAGTCCATTTACGTAGTAGTCTAGGGGAGGGTCTTTAATGTCTCCAATATCAAGAAATTCCCTAGGCTAGTGGGGTCATATTCCATGTTTGCAAGCAAAGATGCCAATAAGGCATTGTCTAAGATGTCTAAGAATGAAGAAGATGCTTGTGCTTCCTTGGATGGGTTGACAAAGAAGGAGCTTGGTGTTCTTGAGCACTTGGAGAAGAATTTTTAAGCAAAGTATCATGTTGATGGATGTGTTGTTTAATTAAATATGTGTGTATTCACAATAAAACTATATTATTGGTGGTGGAACACCTGGTGGCATCTAGGTCCTTTGTTTTATTATTTGAGGAAGTGACTAGCTTTTTTCTTTCTCTATTCACGACATAGCAAGTCCCATCAACATAGCCAATTTTGAAAAGAGATAGATTGTGTTCATCATGGGAGGAGAAAGGGGAGTGGGAACCTTGACCATTTGGTTAACTAAACATGTACATGGAGCTTCTAGGATCATTTCCATGGCTAGCACCAAGAATCACTCAACTTCATCAAAAGCCTCTTGGCAAATCCAGTAATTGATTACCCCAAGCAAAACTATGATTGAAGAAATGAATCATTCCCTCAAAATATTCCATATGAATTCATCATTGTAGTTGACTCCTCAATTAATTCTTTCCACAATTACATATAAAAAAATGATGGTGATAAGTTTTTAGAATTTTAAATTTAATGGAAAATATATGATCAAGAATTTTTTGGGAGGCAAGGTAATATTGGATTCAACTAAAAAAATGATAATAATTCTTACAATGACATGAACTTGTTAGATTCCTATAGTGATAGGATTCATAATTTTGGATTGGCTGAGGTTAAATCTTGTAATATTGTACATACCTTTGCTTTCTGCAAATGTTTTCCATATCAAAATTAAAAAATGTAAAGAGGGTATATCCTAAAATGAATATCAAAGGACAAGAAAAATAAGAAAATATAAAAAAAATGAAAAAATATGAACCCCAAACAAAAAATAGATCATGAAAGTGTGCAAGTCCAAGTGCCACTACACTTTACTTTACTGTCTTAAATAATGGTTGTGTGCATCTTGTCATACATGCCACAACCCATGATAGTCAAACTGCTTAATCTTGACTATTTCATACTTTGAGTTTCATGTTTATAGTTAGAGAATAAAAATCTGACCAAACCGTTTAATCTTGGCAGATTAGTAGATAGGTAGAGAAATAAAAGGAGCTCATCAGTTTTATCTGAGCCCTTGGAAGATATAAGGTTAGAAGTAGATAGTTTATTGCATAAAAGAAAAAGGAAAGAAATGGGGTCGCTAGCTTAAGTGAACCCACCAAAGTGGAGAAAAAATGTTAGGGTAGGAAAATGGGTAGGTAGAAGAAAGGTTGCAGAAATACAAGTCATTTGAAGCATAAGCACTACTATCATGCTTAACCATGTATTTCAGTGTGCAGGAGCAGTTATCAAAGTGAAAAGCATGTTCACAAGCCGATTTGCCTAACTTCCCATTCATTGCATTTCACCCCCCACTATATACTCACTAATTTCCCTTTTACCCCTTCATGGCTTGTGAAGACACCATTTCCATTCATTTTGACTCCTACCCCTTGGTTTCACACATTCCCTAGCCAACTTACCTTCTACATTGATCCCCCTTCCCAAAAATCCCTTTCCCCTAGTGTGAAACCCTTTTTTCCCCTTCGAAAAATCATTTTCCCTTTGTTAAATTCCCTAAAAACCCTAAAAACCCACTAAACCTCCTATCCTAACTTTATCCCCCCCCCACCATTACTTTATTAGCCATGAAAATTCGTTTTCACTCGTTATATTTTATAAACCCACTTTACTTCATAAACCCACAGTTAATCATGGGTTAAGTGTGATCAATCATAATTAATCCCATAGGTCCCACTGACCTCCACCCCATCATCTCACTGTACATCTCTGCCAAGCGATGATCGTTGGATCATCCACCCCCAGATCCAACGGTCCTCGCCCATATCACGCCTGCTTAATTCCCGACCTTTACTGGCCCGAGAGCATGCGATATGGGCAGTTTTTCTCTGGCCCATTTTGCTACATGTCAACCGCTCGCATACATCACGTTCCCTTAGTTAAATATCGCCCGACCCTCATAAGCGGTGTGATACCCTCCAATAACACCTCCCTGCCATAAAGCAAAACTGCCACTGTTCATTTAATTTACCCACCAATTCTAACTGCTCCTGGTTAAAAGCCCACATACCCCATTTTTTGCCTTTTTTAACCTGTTTGCACTGCTGAGGCCTCCGAAGCACACTAGGACCCTTAGAGCTCCTATGAAAAACTACCAACTTCCAGAACCTTCCAAAACGCCATCACTACACACCTCAAAGCCTCAGAAGCCTCTGTAGACCTCAATTTTAAACTAGTTTGCAGCCCCGACCGTAAAATTCCAAGTATTTAAGCAGAAAACCAAGAATTGGCCTCTAATTTAAAAATGTACACTAAATTCATGAAATAATTGAATGAATTTGATTGAATTACCTTTTAAATTGAGAGTATTCCCCTCCTAAACTACCAAAACCCCTACCAACAAACTACTGATACCCTACTCTTGTTACAGAATTGTCAAATCTTCACTTCTAATAGCCATATAACCCAAATTTCCATAGTTTATTATAAAAATGGCTGCCCAAACCTCTCTATATGTTAGACCAATGACAACCCCTCATTTAGACATTGACCACCTCACCCTGGCAGACAGAGACTTCCAAATCAAAGATACAACCACCCCATGCCACCTTCTAAGAATCCACTGCTAGGCCAAAGATAGGTTCCTAAACCATGCTGATGAAATAAACCTTTGGGAATCTAATCTACCCAAGTATACATTCCTAGACATAATACATTTCTGCCAAGCCTGCTATGTTCTGAGCCATATGGCTATTGAGGCACCAAACCATGAGATTTTATTCACTATTACTGCTGAATCCATCAAACAGATGCTGCAAATCCAACCTGGTCCTAATTTGACTCCTTAGTCCATTGGACACTTGTTGGAACTATACATCACACTAGGCCTGGACAGGATCAAACAAATATTTCAGAACTTCATCATTGAGGAGTGCCATACTTCTAAAGACATTCCACCCTATGTTTCCACTGTTTTTTTAGAGACTGGTAGGAGAATTATCACCATGATTTCATGCATCCTAGGATGCACATCAGACGAGTTTGTGGATGAGGTCATCATGGCCTTCTTGTCCATTTTCACTCCAGGCAAGCCTCTTGCCATTTTGTATGATTATGCCCAGTTCATTGTAGATATAATGCATGAACAACTCACTAGACTACCCACTGAAAGAGTTTTCAAATACTCTTCAGTGTTGTTTCATATGTCCTCTACTACCAGATAGATAAATTCCCTTTGAAGATCCAGAAATTGGACACCAAGGGAAAGGAAAGATCAGTTATCTTTTGGACACCATTGGTCCATGAGTTTTCCACCTAATACAAAGACTTCATAGACTCTTTTGTATACCTATTCATGAACATGTTGACTTCCAAGGTTCAACCTAGAATCAACCTAGAAATTAAAAGAGTATTGCAACTGGCCAAGAATAGTAAGGTGGGAGACTAGTACCTCTACCAGAATCACACTGAAATCAGGATCTATGGCTATGAGCTAACCCCTTACAAATTGCCTAAATACCTCCCCATTAGGATATTTCCCTTCAATACTTCAGGAAAATGATAGGTGCAGATGAGGTCAACTTCCTAGCTGCTAGGAAAGAGACATAGCTCAAAATGAAAAACCAAATGGGCCCTTTCATCTGCAACACCAGAGAGGCTGGACCTGAAGCTGATAAGATGCTCCAGGAACTGAAATTCAAGAATAGTTTCATCTGGCATTATGACCCTCATGGGGATATAAACAAGCTCAGACAAAAGGTCAAGCTAGGACCTTACATCTACTACCCAAGACCTGACATTGAACAATATGTTAATCAGTCAGAATGGGTAGAGAATACATTGATTGACATGGACAACGCAGTGGTGGATGTGGAGAACACCATGATTGATTTAGAGAAACAATTTGACTAGATCTCTTTCCTGCAGGTTCTAGAGTTGGAAGAGCCAATGAACATCTCTCCTGTCATTTAGACCCCTCTCAACGAGGAGAAGAATCCTAAAAGAAATAGGGAGGAAGCATCAAGTTCTGCCATGGAGACCACTGATGAGTAGTTCAAGCTAAATAAAAGGCTCGAATTGAATCCTGTGTTTGAGCAGGAGGAAAACATTGCTTCAGGAGAAAGGATTGACACTGAGGAAATGGGGCAAAGCAGTAAACAGACAATAGAGACAACTGCATCAGCAGAGACACATCAGCCATCTACTTCCAACACACAGATTATATAGAGACATAAGAGTGTGGAGGTGTCTTCCTTTGTCATGCCAGCTGAAAAGGAAACAAATATCAAAGAAAGATTCAAGGAAATAAAAATGAGGAATGAAAGTTGAAGGCAGACACATATGCCAAGTACCTGAAGATGACACCACCAAACTAGAATAGATTGATGTCAACCTTTGACATCAAAGAAAGAAAAATGCAGGTGTCATTCCTACAACCCATTGTATAACAACACAAAACCTCAGCAGATTACAAGAAGACCAACTTTGAGGTCTTAGCTAGGGATGTTCATCCCATTGATAAAATAGAATTCCATAAATAGGCTAGAGAAATGATCTACTCCATCCTCACAGCAAAGGTCATGGAAGCATTCAAACTGAAAGATTTATTCGACAATGTGGCAGCCTAATATAAACTAGAAAAGGCCTTCTCCAGTGCAAAAGACACCAGGATAAAGTCCTTGGAAGACTTGGTTATTGAAATGGGCCATGACACAAAGGACATCAAAGCTGCTGAATAGTTAATCAAGACGAAGAATGGGGATATTGCAACCCTCAATAAATAGCTCAAGCTGCCTCAGTTACAACACCCACAAACAAAGGAAGTCTTGGAAAGAAAGACAAATCACGAAGAGATGATGGACTTGATTCTGCAACTCAATGACCAGATGAAGGAGATGGAAAAGGAAATAGAAATCTTGATTAAGCTCAAACAAGATAGTATTGATAGTGCTCGTCCAATTGTCATTTCAACAGTGACCACAACTGTACCTTCTACTCTAGCAGCAACTTTAGCTCCCACTGGTCCAAGAGCCACTACATTGCCAGCATCAACTTCGACTACATCAGCAACAACATCAACAACAACAGGTACCACAGGTGAAGAAGCGAGCATGCTGGTCAAAGCAATGGAAGAAATGTCCATTCAGACCAATGAGATGAACAAATTAAAAGAAAAAGTTAGCATCCTTGAGACAGATTACAAACTTACCCAAATTATGCATAAAGAAGAGTAGCAAAAGGCTGCAAGGATGAATGAGAGGATAAAAGGCCTGGAGAAATAACTGATCTTGACTGAGCCAATAGGAAAGGCTAAAGAGCAACTGTGGGCCAATATCATTGACTCTGTCAATGATATTTGGCCATCTATCCAGGTCATTTTTAAGCAGATTGATTTGATTAAGTAGGCAGCAAAATCCATTGAAAGGGTTAAAACAGAACTTGGAGATATGCTAGAGGAAGCAACAAGAATAATTCACTTCCTCAACTCCAAAAATAAATATGAACTGCAAGATCTTGAGATACCTGATAGGACAGGTACAATTTTGGAAGTCAGGAGAGTCCTCACCAAGAGGAATTTAATGTTGAATCTAGAAGATAAGTGTCAGAACATGCAACTAGTCGTTGATAGGTTCATGGCTAAGTTTGAACTGTTGAAAGAAAAGGGATTACCTAATCTCTTAGTTATAAATGACAAGTTAATGACACAGGAATATTACAACAAGAAGACTAGGGAAGTAGCCAAAGAATAGGTGATGACTGCATCTATGAAGGGCATGCCAACAGGCAAAGACTTGTACCAAACATTTGAAAATTTGTTTTACCTCCAGCATGAGGTAAAACTGATCTGAAAATGAGATCTTAAATCAATATTAAGGTATTACAGACTCATGTGCAGGAATGCCTATATTATTTAGTGCAACTGATCGAAAATATTGTGAATAATATAGACAATGAGGAATTATAAACATAACAGTCACACACGTCAACACGACAAATAATCAAGGAGTTCACCAGACTTCCTGGCTACATCTCCTGGTCCAGATTTCAATGTCGAACTCTATATTATGTCTTTAAGAGCAAAATATTACAAGTGTGAGCTCAAACAGAGTCTCAACACAATAGTGGCAAAACAACAGGGATTTACTCGAAATCCTTGAGTCTAAAAGAGCGCACAAACTCTCCCTCTTGCTCTCTTCTTTGTCCTCTTTGTCTCCCCTAGATTTGCTTTTAAGCCTCTTGACTCTATTTGTTCATCTACATTCTTGAGCTTTATGGCTCCCGACTGCTGTTCGTTCAACTACTTGTCGAGCGTTAAACAATCATTGTAAAATGCTTAAGGTATGGTGGCCAATTATTTTCAAACGGAAAGACTGGCACGGTGAAAAATCCCAAAGACTTGCTTCTTTGTTTACATAGAGGAATACACAGGAAAAACTCTAAAACAAAGGAATCAGATAGCTGTTATGCCTCGTTCGTTTTCGGTCCTTTGGCATCCCACATCGTAGATCTGTTCTCTTCCAATGGTTCACATCCATCCCGATCATCCAACCTGCACGTGAATTCTACACCGTTGATCTGTGACCATTTGATCTGATGGATGATGTGCATTTCAGATGACTTACTCGCGCGAAGATCACCCGCCCGAAAAAGTGGTTTTCTCTCTCCTTGTTGCGTGCTACATGTCGGTCAGTGTATGGGATTGGGCGGAGCCCGTCCAATACCACTTACCGCCTGAATCCCGCCCGAAAAACCATTTACCACGAAACCCAAATAACATAAAGTGGCATTCATAAATCTTTTTGGGTCAATGTTTTATCACTGTAGTGCCATATGCCATGTCTCCTTTGTATTTCAGTTTTATAACAGAAATACACCAATACATAGAAAAAGCCCGACAAAACACTTTTATATTGGACCTCAAATTTTATAGAGTTGCATTTATAAACCCTTTCTGGTCCGCCTTGATCGATATCACAAATCACATGGGCTATGGGTTTTCATCCCTTTGTATTGTTGTGATGCGATATATCGTAATTGCATATCGCTTATCGCTATCACACTTCGACACTTTTCTATGCTTCGGGTCCTTCCCTTTTGGTTATGTGCGATGCGATAAGTCACAAATCGCATATCGCATGGCCTTTGGGCCTGTGGGTTAAGTCCTCCCCTTTGGAATCTGCGATGCAATTCCTGTAGTCTCCGCCGTTGATCTGCGCGCTCGATCAACGGCCTACGTTAAGTCGCTGATCGCAGTCACATTTCCCTTAGGGCCACCTTCGATATACTCTGCTGACTTCTCCCGATGCGATATCCCAATTTAATCTAGGCCGTTAATCTCTTTCGATCTGACGGCTCTGGTGCAACGAGACTTCAACCTCTGCTTAGCTTTGTTTTCCTCCATTCCTTAGTATTTTCCTCTGATATAATATTTCCCGATAGTTTTATATATATGAGGACTTAGACTTAGAGGGTCTTAAGATCCATTTTGGATCACGCCTTCCCACTGAAAAGCTTTTGGACCATCGAAAGTTGGTTTTTAGGCATCGATCAAGTGAGGATACAACTCCCTCACTTGTTTAACTTCTATCCATCGTGCTTTGCTTGGATTTGAACCTTTGAGCTCTACTCTCAGGTACTCAATATCTCCTCGACACATAGTTCTCACCTTCCTGTCCAGAATTGTGTCTTCTTGTAACTCATTGAGATATTCAAGCAACAGATCCTCAATAGAAGGCAACTGACTTTGCTCTTTAGGATCTTCAATCATTGATGGTTTATACAATCTCAAGTTTTCTGCATTAACAGCTAAATAGATCTGCATATAAGCTGGTAAATCAAGGCGAAAATCATTTTCACCAATTTTATCAAGTATCTTGAAAGGTCCATACCTTATTGGTTTTAGCTTCTTACCTTCACTATGCATTATGTCTTTGCTGATGTATAACTAGACTTGATCACCAACTTGAAAACTGTGCTCAACTTGATGCTTGTCATGTCTTACCTTGTACTTGGCTTGACTTCTTTCCAGTTGTTCCTGTATTGCCTGGTGAATTTCTTGGATTCGTTCAATGAACTTGGTTGCTTTGTCCACATCACTGTGTCCATCAACTGCTATGTCTTTACCAAAGAGAAAATCCAAGGGAGACTTTGGTATAAAACCAAAACAAGTCTCAAAAGGAGATCTATGAGTAGAAAAGTGCTTGGCACGGTTGTAAGCATGCTGCACATAACACAAATGCTCATCCCAAAGCTTGGGATGCTTGTTGTAATAGCCTCTAAGTAACTAGATCACTGTCCTATTGACCACTTCTATCTGACCATCTATTTGTGGATGAAATGTTGTGTTTTTCTTCAACTTGGTGTCCATCAACTCCCATAAACTTGACCAAAACTTCTCAACAAATCGAGAATCTCGATCAGATACAATAGAAGTGGGTAAACCAAAATGAACCCATACTTTCTGAAAGAACAACTTTGCTATTTGTTTAGTTATAACCTACTTATTACAAGGTATCAAAATACACATTTTACTGAACCTATCCACAACAACATACAAATAATCATGACCTTTCCTAGATTTTGGCAATCCCCCAACAAAATCCATGGAAAAACTTTCCCAAGGATGAGAAGGAATTGGAAGTGGAGTGTACAGGCCTAATTTCCTATTATTTGGCTTGCTTGTAGCACAAATAGTACACCCTTTGATATATCTAGAAACTATCTCATGCATTCTTGGCCAATAACAGAACCTTTGCAATTGTGCAACTATTTTACTTACACCAAAATGACCTGAAATGAGAGAAGTATTTGCTTCTCAGATTATGTTAACTCTTTCAGTTTGTGGAATGCATAACTTTACCAAATGATATAAGAGTTGGTCCTTTACATAATAATCCAATTCTTCTACTTGCTTGCCATGACTTAAAGTTGCATATACATCTTTAAAATCTACATCTTGAGCATATTGTTCAATGTAACTTTCATGCATTACTAAGTTATGCTTAAGTATAGTAGATGCATTTATGATTGGTCTTGATAACATGTCTGCAACCTTATTGTGTATACCCTTCTTATATCTTATGACAAGATGAAATTGCTGTAGAAAACCCATCCACATATAATGTCTTGATTGCTGCAATTTAGTTTGTGAGTGCAAATATTGAAGTGGTTGATAATCTGTATGTAGGATTGTTTCATTACCCATTAGGTAATGTTTCCACTTTTTAACACTTTGTACTAATGCATACAATTCTTTATCATATGTGGGATAATTAACTACTGCAGAAGTAAATGTCTCAAAATGATAGCATATGGGTTTTTTGTGTTGCATCAACATTGCTCCCATGGTATAGTCACTGGCATCTATCTCAATCTCAAGTGGATGTTGAAGATCTAGTAGTGCTAGCACTGGTGCTGTACTGATTTTCCCTTTCAAGGTATCGAAGGCTTTCTGCTATTTTCCTCCCCACTGAAACACCTATTTCAATCCTGTTAAAGCATGTAATGGAGCTTCAATCAAAGAAAAGTTAGCAATAAACTTTCTCCAGTATTGTGCTGCCCCTAGGAAACTCCTAATCTCTGTAGCAGATTTGGGTTTAAGCTAGTTCACAATGACTTCAACCTTAGAGGGATCTATCTTCAATTCACCACCTCCTACAATACAACCTAAAGATGTTCTGCGAAATTCACATTTTGACAGTTTTACATAGAGATTTTCTCTTTTTAAAATATCTAAAGTCTGATTTAAATGCTTTACATGGTCTTCCCATGTCTTACTAAAAAAGAGAATGTCATCTAAATAAACAATTACAAAGTCATCAATAAATGGTCTAAGTGCATCATTCACAACTCTCATAAATGTAGCAAGAGCATTAGTTAAGCCAAAAGGCATAACCAACCATTCATAAAGTCCTTGCTTTGTCTTGAAAGCAGTCTTCCATGCATCCTATTCTGCAACTCTGACCTGATGATAACCACTTCACAAGTCTAACTTAGAAAAGTAAACTACTTCTTTCAATTGATCTAATAATTCATCAATACGAGAAGAGGATAACGATTCTTGATCGTTATTTTATTTAGTGCTCTATAATCAATGCACATTCTCCACGAACTGTATTTCTTTCTCACCAGCACGATTGGAGATCCGCATGGTGATGTGCTTGGTCGTATAAACCCTTTATCGAGCAACTCTTGTACTTGCTTCTTTATTTTTGCATTCTCTAAAGTTGACAACCTGTATATTCCAATGTTAGGTAATGGAGCATCTTGTTGCAAATAAATATCATGTACTATTTCTCGCTTGGGTGACAGACCTTTTGGTTCTTGAAATAGAACATCATACTCTAAAACAACTTTAACTAAATCATCTTTCTATTTAGAATCACAACCTTCAAATGCATTGGATTTTTCAGGATCCTTTGCCTTTACAACCATTAGTAAAAATTGCTTACTTGAATTCATAATTCTTTTCATCTGTCCTGAGTTTATGAGAGAATAATTATCTTTGAGTTTATGAGCTCTTACAATATATTCTATTCCATCTTTAGTGAGTTGATACCTATTCTCAGCTCTATAGAAAATAAATTTCCTATCATACAAGCAGACTTCCCAAAAAAATACCACATATATCCAATGGAACTATATCTAACTCAACCTCATCTACAAATGTTGATCCAATAGCAAACCTAAGTTTACATTGTCTCGTTACTTGTAGCTTTGTTTTATCACACACCCAACCTAATGGATATGGTTTCTCATGAGGTTTTGTTTGTAATCCCAACTTCTTTACAGTTGTTTCAGAAATCAAATTTACTTGTGATCCACTATCAAATAAAGTATCAATCTTATTGTGCTTGGAAATTACTCTAATACGAGAAAGCTCATTTCTTTCCCTCTCATTATTTTCATTATCAACAGATTGTGCAGAATTACTTGTGGATGCTTCAGAATCTTTACCTTTAATACATATGGGTGTAACTGCTGATTCATCATCTGAATCTGATCCCAAGTCCTGCTGAATAATAGCAACCTTCTTTTTCTTCTTTCCACCGAACTTCTTAGGTTTCCATTCTTGATGCAAAAACCAGCAGTGTGCCTCATCGTGTCCTTATTTCTTGCAATGAGTGCATGAAGGTTTATCCTTCTTTACAATGTTTTCTTTCCTCTCCTTCCATTTCAGTTTCTTATTTTCCTTTCTCCTGCTTACATAATATTTAGATGATCCTCCAACCTTTGGGTTTACATTCTTACCTCTAGCCTCTAGATGTGTGGCTTGAACTGATACATCATCTAAGCTAGTGGGATTAAACATGAGAATAGTATGCTTTAAATAGCTATGAAGACCACCTATATACTTCAATAAAGTCTCAGGTGAATCTAATGACATTCCTAGAGTTAAAGCTCTCTTTATGAATTCCTGAGTATAACTCTGTAGACTCTGACCTTTCAACTGACGAAGAGTTTGCCAACTCATCATTGCCTGCTGAATGTAAGCTAAATGATATAATTGCTTTTTGATAGTAGAAACAAATTCATTCCAGGTAGAAATGATTTTACCATGTTTTTGCAAATCAGCTTGTGTCTTGCCTTCCCACCATACTAGTGCAGTTCCTCCTAGTCGAAGGCTAGCCAACTGAATCTTATTCCTTTCTGAATCAACATTCTGTACCCTGCAATATACATCAATTTGTCTTATCCAATTATCTAGCTTTTTTGCATTGAGTTCTCCATCATAAATTGGCAAATCAAACATCACATCTAATTTAATTAAGGAAGTTTTCTTCTTCTTCTTATAAGAGCTAGAAGATGATGAGGATGATGAAGGTGATGATGGAGGAGATGGTGGAGGAGGCATTTCCCCTTTCCTTTTGCCTTCTGGAGGGGCAACTAGAAAAGGTTCCTCTGCTCCTTTTTCTAGTTTGGGTGTTGAAGTGCTTTCACCTTGACCCTTCTTAAACTCCAAATACATCTCTTCCACCATGGCTTGGAGTGTCTTAAAAATTTCTATAAATTGAGATTCTGATCCCTATGGAGCTTCTTCTACCATTCTCCTTTGAGGATAGACTCTTCCAATCTCTATATTAGCCTCAACAAGTTCTCCTTCTCCTAGTCTGAGCTTTAATTTAATTAGCATTCAAAATCCAACACAAGCTTGTCTAACCTTAACAAAACCAAAACCAAATGCTTTGATACCACTTGATCTGAAAATGAGATCTTAAATCAATATTAAGGTATTACAGACTCATTTGCAGGAATGCATATATTATTTAGTGCAATGGATCGAAAAGATTGTGAGTAATATAGAAAACAAGGAATTAGAAACATAACAGTCACACACATCAACACGACAAATAATCAAGGAGTTCACTAGACTTCCTGGCTACATCTCCTGGTCAAGCTTTCGGTGTCGACCTCTATATTATGTCTTTAAGAGAAGAATATTACAAGTGTGAGCTCAAAAAGAGTCTCAACACAACAATGACAAAACAACAAGGATTTACTTGAAATCCTCGAGTCTAAAAGAGTGCATAGACTCTCCCTCTTGCTCTCTGTCTTCTGCTTTCTCTTGTTGTCTTCTCTATCTTCTTTGTCTTCCCTAGAGTTGCTTTTAAGCCTCTTGGCTCTATTCGTTCATCTACATTCTTGGGCTTTCTAGCTCACGGCTGCTATCCGTTCAACTCCCTGTCGAGTGTTAAACAATCATTGTAAAACACTTAAGGTATGGTGGCCACCTGTTTTCAAACGGAAAGATTGGCGCGGTGAAAAATCCCAAAGAATTGCTTCTTTGTTTACATAGAGAATGTTAGGTCCATATATTACTAGTGATTACCGTATCCCTTATTAATATTTTTGTGCCCCTATTGCCCCCATATTGTTATTACTGTGCCCCATAGAATTCCTCTATTGTTATTTTTGTGCCTTTATATTATTATTGTTAGGTCGGCTGGGTTATATTGTGACTCCTTAGACTCCTATATATAGAAAGGAGGTTTTTTCATTTGAATCATCCAAGAATCATTCATTTGTGTAATGTAAAGGAGGTTTCCCCCTCGAAGAGGCTGAATTGTTTTTTGGTTAGCTGGTTTCATAACATTTGGTATCAGAGCTTTGGATTCTAGGGTTTCGCTACTCCAAATAGGTCATCGTGGAATTTTCGCTATAATTTTTTTTTTTTTTTGCGATGTTTTAGAAGTGAAAAAAAAACCCATTTGAGACGAAATCGCACTGAACCTTGGGTCTGAATTTCAAAGCCCTTTGCACTGTATTTGCGGAGATATGATCTGAGGAATTTGGTCTTTTTGCAGACTCCTGAATTACATTCCAAACAGGAGACCTGGAGAAAATCATCATAACTTTCTCTCTGAGCATCGGATTGAAATTTCATAAGAAGGTACATAAAGATGACAAACTATAGTTTCTTGTATATATTTTTCAAAGCCAAAGGTCGAAACAGGGACGCGTGGCACGTCGTAGAATTTCACTCTACTGAACTAGTCTATAATCAGGTCACTGTGGGAGATTTGGCATAACTCTTCCTTGGAGAATCCAATTTGGATCAGATTAGTGGCATTAGAAAGAGGACACAGAGGGATACTACATGACACAATTTCAGAATTTGATGATCTGAAATTATAGAGATACATCAGAGGCAATATCGAGCTCCTACAAAGTGAAAAAAGGCGTGTATATTTTTTTAAATTTTTGCTTAAGCTTGGTTTGAAAAATTATTTTGAAGGAATTCAAAGGGCATAGTAGAGCATTACTATCAGTAACTGATGCCCAGAGGAAAGAAAATGCAAACACCTAGTAAGCAACTTGAAAGCTCTAGCATGACTCATGAAGAAGAGGAAGAAATGCTACATGATATATCAAA
>APFE030168417.1:76969-120978 GCA_000404065.3 Pinus taeda
AAGAGGTGGAATATCTGGGTCATATTGTATCTCATGAAGGAGTTAAGGTAGACCCTAGCAAAATTAGAGCCATTAAGGTATGGAAAATCCCCACATCCATAAAGCATCTGCGAGGATTTCTCGGGTTGACAGGGTATTATCGCAAGTTTGTTAAGAATTATGTGAGAATAGTAGCACCTTTAACAACATTATTGAAGAAAGATGCATTTTCATGGACTCCAG
The DNA here is from genome assembly GCA_000404065.3 of Pinus taeda. NCBI lineage: Eukaryota > Viridiplantae > Streptophyta > Pinopsida > Pinales > Pinaceae > Pinus > Pinus taeda. The sequence goes on from APFE030168417.1 coordinate 77,192, forward strand.
AAGCAACAAAGGCCTTTTAGCATCTTAAAGAGGCAATGTGCCAAGCACTGGTCTTAGCTACACTGGACTTCACACAAACCTTTATTGTGGAATGTGATGCTTCAGGAAATGGAATTGGTGCTGTTTTAATGCAAGATGAAAGACCCATTGCTTTTGAAAGTTGTCCAATCAAGGGAAAGTTTTTACACAAAACTATTTATGAGAAGGAAATTTTGGCAATACTACATGCACTTAAGAAATGGGAACCCTACCTAATGGGAAGACACTTCAAGGTAAAAACGGATCGTGATAGCCTTAAATAGTTTTTAGAAAAGAATATCCTCTGAAGAGAAACAAAAGTGGGTCACAAAGATGTTGGGTTATGACTTTGAAATCATCTAAAAAAAAGGGAAGCGAAATGTGGTGGCAGATGCACTCTCAAGAAAGGATGAGGATGTGGAAGCATTGTTGTGTGCAATTCTTATTATCCAACTAGATTGGATAAATGAAGCAAGGTAGGAATGGAAGAATGATGAAGAAGTGTGGGCACTTATTCAAAAGTTACAATAGGATTCCAGTACATTTGGTACATTTAGCGAGAAAAATGATTTGTTATGGTACAAAGATCGCTTATATCTCTGTAAGAATTTCCAACTCAAACAAAAGATTCTTATGGAATTGCACACTTCTCCCTTAGGAAGGCACTCAAGATTTTTAAAAACTTACCACAGGTTTAAGAAGGATTTTTTTTGGGATGGCCTTAAATTGGATATTCAAAAGTTTGTAGCGGAATGTTTGGTTTGCCAACAAAATAAATTTGAAACAATTAAGAACCCAGGTCTATTACAACCTTTATCCATTCCAAGCCAACGTTGGGAGGAAGTTTCAATGGATTTTATCATAGGTTTACCCAAGTCTGAGGGAAAGAGTGTCATCATGGTGGTAGTTGACAGACTTCCCGAGTATGCACACTTTTGTGCATTATCACATCCATTTAAAGCCAGTACAGTTTCTACTACATTTATGGAAAAAATTCAAAAGATACATGGAAACCCGAAGATTATTGTCAGTGACAGAGATCCCATTTTCATTGGAAATTTTTGGATAGAATTATTCTCTTGTCTCGGTACTTAGTTAGCTCATAGCTCATCTTATCATCCTCAATCTGATGGGCAAACTAAGATAGTAAACAAATGTTTGGAAGGATATCTTCGTTGCTTTGTATCTGATAAACATCCAATGGGTCAAATGGTTCTTCTGGTTGAATGGTGGTATAACACTTCCTTCCATATAGCAACAAAAATGACCCCATTTTATGGCACTTTATGGATATCAGCCACCATCCATCACATCATATTTAAGAGAAAATTCTAAGGTTCAAGCAGTGGAACATCACATCAAGCATAAAAAACAAGTCCTCCAACTCTTAAAGGATAACCTCATGTTGGCGCAGAATAGAATGAAACAACGGGCAGATCATCAAACCTTCTCGTGCATTCTGCACCGTTGATCTGCGACCATTTGATCTAATGAATGATGTGCATTTCAGATGACTTACTTGCGTGAAGATCACCTGCCTGAAAAAGTGGTTTTCTCTCTCCTTGCTACATGCTATGTGTCGGTCAGTGTATGGGATCGAGTAGAGCCCATCCAATACCATTTATTGCCTAAAGCCCGCCCGAAATACCATTTACCATGAAACCCAAATAACATAAAGTTGTATTCATAAATCCTTTCGAGTCTGTGTTTTATTGTTGTAGCGCCATATGCCATGTCTCCTTTGTATTTCGGTTTTATAACGGAAATACACCAATACACAGAAAAAGCCTGACAAAACACTTTTATATCGAAACTCAAATTTTATAGAGCCGCATTTATAAACCCTTTTAGGTCCGCCTTGATCGCTATCACAAATCGCACGGGCTATGGGTATTTGCCCCTTTGTATTGTTGCGATGCGATATATCACAATCACTTATCACCGATCGCTATCGCACTTCGGCACTTTGCTATGCTTCAGGTCCTTCCCTTTTGGTTCTGTGTGATGCGATAAGTCGCAAATCGCATATCACATTGTCTTCGGGCCTACGGGTTAAGTCCTCCCCTTTGGAATCTGTGATGCGATACCTGTAATATCCACCGTTGATTTGTGCGCTCGATCAATGGTCTATGTTAAGTTTCCGATCGCAGTTGCATTTCCCTTAGGGCCGCCTTCAATATACTTCGCTGACCTCTCTTGATGCAATATCCCGATTTAATCTGGGCTGTTAATCTCTTTCGATTCGACGGCTCTGGTGCAACGAGACTTCAACCTCTGCTTAGCTTTGTTTTTTGCCATTCCTTAGTGTTTTCCTCTAATATAATGTGTCTTGATAGTTTTATATATATGAGGACTTAGACTTAGAGGGTTTTAAGATCCATTTTGGATCAGAAACACTTGTTTATTAATAAGCCCATTTTTTTCCAAATATGCAGAGGCAGATGAGATATATAGAAAAATTATCAATATCCAATTACTAGATGAAGAAATATGGGAAAAACTAAATGATTTACTGTAATAAAAACAAAGTAAACTATAAACAGTAAATTATAAATGTACAATAAAAAGTGAAACAACAGGGTAAAAGGATATCGATAAGTCAAAGGGGTTAAAGTGTATAAGATGAAAGAGTGTCAGGTGAAAGGTAAAGTAAAGCATGGAATCCAACGTGAAATCTAAACAGCCTAGTAGCATAAAGGGCTAAAAATCAAAGTCTACAGCCAACATAACCAAAATAAAAGGGACAACATGAAACAATTTAATAGCTGTCTCTATCTTCTTGCAAGAAGATATTTATTTTTTCTTAGATTAGTTCTGAATACAGTTTCAGATATTTTGTAATTCCTTTTGTACAAATACTTCAAAATTTGAAGTATTATGGTGGATTATTTTACATTTGTAGAGTTATTGTGATTTGGGACCTAAGGGTGATTGTACAATTTTCAAGTCAACAAACTGGATCAAGTAATAAAAGCATTTCGCTACAGGATTCATGAGATGAGCCATTTGCAGTGAAGTAATTTCTTTGTGTGATTGTGTTACCTTTCTTATGTGTTTTCATAATCTTAAATGTGTTCTAAAGTCTAAATGAATTAACTGGAAATATCACTCAGAATTTGTTTAATTAGACTCTGTTTTGCACAGTTATTTATTTACATGTTTTCTTCTGATACCCGGATATGAGAACCCTTAATTGCTCTCCCATCCCTGTTGACTTCTTTCATTCCTTCCAAAGTCTGGCCTAGGGAACCCTTAATTGCTCCCTGGATCCGATTTGAAGCCCATTCACCATTTAGCCTTTGATATCTTCAGTAGCTTATCTATCTTTCCCTGTAGACACTGTTTTTAGAACTGAATCCAGTCTTGTTTGTCAGACATCTGACCCCATATCCCAATGGTAGATTCCAAACCTCTTTTCATCTAAGTGAAGTGATCCCACCACCAAATTTTCAAAACAAAACCCAAGTGCAAGAAATAACTAGCCTAAAATCATCTTAACTAAAACAAAGTTAAATTATAGAGAGAGAGTCCTCTCTGAGCATCAGGAAGGCTAGGTCTTGATCTCCAAAAGTGGTTTGTGGTTACCTTTGGTTTTTCTTTCTTCATATTTCAAAAGAAATATCAGAGTGATATTAGAACTGACATAAATAAATTACTCATGTGTCTTATGGATTCTGAACTTTTTTGAAAGGCTCATTCTTAAGCACTCTGAAGCCATGCATTAGATTGATGAAGAAACATAGATGATTGGATTGTGATTTGATTGAATAGATGAGAATGCATATACCATCATTTTCTCAATGTTTTCTAGAGAAGAAAATGGCTACAATGTAATAGGTAAACATCATGTATTATAATAAATTCATTACATATCCAAATCAAAACAATGATATTATGACATACAATATGGTAATACTAATAAAATCTGCGTAGTGTTAGTGCCTAAATCTACCTCAGGCTGAGAAAGGTAGGACCTAGGGTAACATCAAACCACGCTTAACTTGGTAGCTAGCCCTACCAAGTCGGGAGAGGGCTCTCTCCTTGTCAATCTCAACAAATATGATTAATGAGGCTTGAGATGACTGATGTGAAGACTAATTTTAGGCTAGGTATGTGTTCAGAAGAGTTTGATTAAATTTGATGATTTTTTGTTGGCTCAAATTTGAAAGGCAGATTTGGGTCTGGGGAATGAGGATAAATTTTGAAGAGATCTCTATGGGGCGAGGAAGGCAAATGGTTTGGTACTTCAAATTGAATGAGATAGAGAGATTTTAGATAGGTGAGGAGTTGAAGAGGGCAAGAAAGTCTCAGGGATCCTCTTCAAACAACTGAAAACATAAAGAACTAAACAAACCATAGGTAGAGCACTGCAAATCAATGAATTCTACCTTTAATCTTGTTTGATTTAGTTAAGATGAAGCAAAGAGATATGATGGCATACATAAAACACATGTAAACTTACAATTACAGAAGGAAACAAAATACCAAATCAAGATGCCACAAGAATCCCATAAAGTGCTGCAAACCCTGGTCTATTCCTTAGCCAAACTATTGCAATGAGTTTACAATGAAGCTCCAAGCTTTCCCAAAAGTCTAACCTTTGCTAATGACTGAAAAATTACAAGATATAGGCAAACAAAAACTCATCCTAGCCTCTAGGGGTTGAGCTCATGGGTTTAGGAGTTGTTCCAACAAATTCTAAACTAAGAACTAAAAAGTAGGCAGTGGAACAACTTGCCTCTAAAAACTAGGGAACTAATTCATTCAGTTGCAAAATTACCTTTTCATGGATGAATCTACCTCTATGAGTGAAAATTTAGCATAATTACATCAAAATCCATCAAGTCACATTAAATTACATCACGAGTTTGACAATTAGAAGGAGAAAAGTGAAACTGTCAAGAAACTAGGCAAAAAAAAGAGTTTTTGGCCAAAATGAGCAAAATTCCTCCTATGCGCTGCACTGATTTCCCTATGCATAACGCCTTTTTGCAGCTGATTTTAGAGGCCTTCCCAGTGTCCAAATTTTCTCTAAGTGGGCTTGTTGGAAATATCTACCTGTCTACTTTCCAGAACAAGTGGAATTTATGAATTTTTCCTCCATTTTCCCCTCCAAAAATGAGTTTTCCCAACACTACTTCCTATGTGTCCAAAAAGGGGCAAAAAGGTCATTTTTGAGATGTTTTTGACATTTTTGGACGCTCAAAACCTATCAAAATTTCTTGGCCATTTGTGGGCATGCATATGTTTCTATGAAAAATCCAAAAATGTTGAATTTTCCTCAAAAGGAGGTCCCCATCAAAAGCACGCGCCAGGTGGCATAGCGCATTGGGCAGAAAAACCTGTTTTTTAGGCCAAAAATTCAAAAAATGCAAAAGTGTACCAAATTTCTTGAAATTTGGGCTGAGTGTCTTCCATTAGGTGCTGTGTTGGGCCAAGGAAGCCTCAGCTAAGATCTGAAGTCTATCTTGCTCTTTTCACTTCCTCGATGCTTTCTTCAACTTGGCCTTCAAGTTCCTGGTTCTTACTTTGCACACTTTGTTTCTCACGAAGTAGTGGTAGGCCATGTGCCTCAACATAGTTTTCTCTCTGTTGGCCTTCTCTAGCAACTTTTCCAAGTGGATATTTTTCATCTCAAGCCAAGACTCACAATCAGCATTAATTTCTTGTTCAAGTGGTGTCAGCTTGACTTTCCTCCTCTTGGCAGCTTGCCGGTTTTCTCGTATGTTTTGTAGTTCCATAATGGTTTGCTGATCCTCTAGCTATTTGTTTCTTTGCTCCAGATATTTGATTATCCACTTGGCTCTTTCTAGGTTGAGAGACAAATCATTAATGTTCGCTTGTTGCTTCTGAATGATCTCTTTAAGCTTTGATCTTTGTGAGCCCAAATCGGTGTCATCATCCTGAATAAGAATGAAATTTGTCTTCTGCCCTCCCAAAGGCCCCTCATCATGCAATGACCACTTTCCCTTGTCATGTACCTGCTCTACTGATGGAGGAAGTGAGACCCCTTCCACCCTGGGTGGATATAGTACTCGCTTTGTTGCTGCAAACAACCTTCCCGTGCCCTTTTGGTAGGTGACAAACACTGGCACACTAGTGGTCCATTTCTCATGAATCTCCTGCTGATGTGAAGGTCCTCCTGTCTCATGAAAAACTGCTGAGGGTACTTGAGGACCTGTAAAGACCTCATGTGAAATGAAATCCTCCCATGAAATGTTCTGTAAACCAAGCTGATGCAAGACCACAATTTTGATTAGTGCAAAATGATATATGCTGTTATACTGCTACTGAGGAGGCTTCCTGTGCACTAAGGTGGTCATCTTCTCAATGTTCCAGCAAATAAAATAGGGGAGATTCATCATTCTCACCCTAGTAAAGCGCATCAACAATATGATATGATAGGCATACAGGCGAGAAAACCGACCCTCATAGCTGAAACATTTAATTATGAGTTTCATTAAGGGAGCATATGTGTCTTTCAGATACCAGAAGGAAAAAAATCTATTGAGATGTCTCTGATAACCAGCCTTGATGGAAGGCTCATAATGCTCTCTATCAATCTTCTGCCTTTTATTCCATTGCTCATTGACATTTCGAATGCCAGTATCTTGAGAAAGAGTCTCCAGTGTCAAGGTGAATGTCACACCTGCTAGAGTGACTTGGCCATTATAAAATGGAGCACAAACAATCTGGCCAACTCATGATGGTACTGCACTTTGTCTACCATCTCACAGAACTGATAACAAGATTGGTGTTGAAAGCATGTGACAGCAAGAGGACAGACCTGCATCTCGGCAAGTGAAGTAGGCTGCTCTCGAAAATGTTTACCACCCTTGTGAGGTCTCCTTGGTGCATGCATTTCTTTAGAAGAATCACAGAGTGTCTCCTCATCTCAGTCATAGGAAGGATCAGACTCCATGTTTGCCAATGTCTAAGTTTTCTTAGATGAGTATGAAGAGATTTGTGGTGTATTTAGGTTTTTGTTGTCAAGGATGAGAATGTATGAGGGACTGTGGAGGAAAAGTGTATGAGGGGTTTTGGGAATGTTGTTGACAGGATTTTTGGGAATAGAAGGGTTTAGGGAATAGTATTTAGGCTCTTGGGACAACAATTAGGGTTTAGGAATTTTTAACTAGGGTTTGGGATAGTGGGAGTTAGGGATTTGGGATTAATAATTTAGGGATATGGGGTTTAGGGAGTGGGTAGATGAAAATGTAATGAGAGGGTGAAAATGGAAGAGTGAGGGGGTGAGAAATGGTTAGGAGTGAACTTGGCAGCAAAACATACAATTTGCAAACCCTATGCAAATATTTTTGGCAAGAAATGCAAAGAGGTAGGGTTTTGATTTTTTCTCATTAAATCACCATAAACACCAAGGTAAACTCATTCACTGGTCATGGAGAAATGTTAACTTACTTGAATTAATGAGGATTGAGCGTATGTCGTAGTTTGGGAGGTGGTTGTGGATGAAATCAAGCTTGAAGCCCTCTACGTCACGCCACAAACCCAGTGTGCCATGCCACTTCAATGCGCCATGCCTGCGTAACTTTTACATTGCAGAGGGCGGCCGAATACGTCGCGCCAAATGGATGCGTTGCGCCCACGACCCAATGCGTCGTGCCTCTTAAATATGCCCAAGTTGCTGCAGTTTTGCCTCCTTTGCGATTTTTGACCTTTCTCTTGTTCACTCCTTCTCCTTTGGATGAAAATGAGCTCTTTGAACATGACAAATGGTTTATATACAAAGGATTTTAATTTTTCACTTATCAAAAACCCACTTTGTAATGTTTGCCTTTGACTTGCTTTTAAAACTCTGTTTTTGGGCAGTTTGCTTTATTTTTTCCTTTAATGAACTGAATGTTTTGACTTTTTGTTTGTCTTGCAGGTGATGGAGTTGATGAAGCTTGGCAAGGTGACCAGGGTTGCCACTGAAGTTATTACATGTGGAAAAACTGAAATTACATCAAATTTATACATAAAAAAAATAGAAAACTCTGTTTTTCCTCAAAACAAAGTTTTGTGGAAAAAATAGTCATTGAGCATGTGATTATGGAATTTATTGTTGCTGAAACTTTATTTGTCCTCCTCATGCACCTGCTGACTATTATTCAGCATTTTGAAGACCTTATTGACAAAATCCTAGACCTAATGAGACCTAAAACCCTAAAAATGACTTTTGCAAATTTAAAGACAAAAATTGACCACTGATGATCTAGATGAATGAAAATAGGCCAGTAGGTAAAGGACATGAGGGAAAATGTATAATAAGCCACTATTGTCAGATGATCCATGATCCTAATGGAATGCAGCTGACCGAGTGAGACATCTAACATGCAATGCAACAAGAGAATTTGATCACTGACGGAGGGATGAAGATACCGACACTAAGATTGGCTCCAATGGGGATGGTAGCTCCTTGGAAATGCCAAGAACTACAGATCTATGGGAAAGTAAGTAGTGCCTTCATCCATTGGGCTATGGAGTCAATAAATTTGGTAAACCAAGACCAAATTCTTGACTCAATTTCAGGATTGAAATCTGACTCAAAACTGACTCAATTTCAAGACTGAAATCGACTAAAAGACCTGACTCAAAGAAACCAAACCCAAAACTGAAATCAAACCTCAGTCTTATAACCTTCACCTTGGGCCCCAAACTGAATGAATGATGAAAATACACACTTTCAATGAAATAAAACAAACCGATATGTACAATGATACATATGACAACAGAAAACACTTCAAAAATAGTACTGTTTGAGCAGCTGACCGTTGACCGACCCACTTTGACAATCTTCTCCATTCATTTCTTTCAAAAGGAAAGCATTTTGGACCCGATATGTAGCAATCTTGAAAGGTTCTTTCTAAAGATTCTCAAACTTTCCATGCTTACCTTTGTATTCGTTTCTCACATCCCATTTCAGCACTATGTCTTATGTTTGAAACTTGTCCGCCTTTGCCTTTCGATCATATATCTTCTTGATTCTCTCTTGCAACTTGAAAGTGTTCTAAAAAACCTCCTCTCTAGTTTGCTGCAAATGAATCATTTGATTGATTCTCCGCTGCAAATGATCATCTTCACTGCCAACTTCTTGTAGGAGTTTAACCACTGGGACTATGAGAGAGGTCGGGAAGACCGTGTCAACACCATATACGAGCTTGAAAGGGGACATGCCTATAGATTTCTTTTGACTTACTCTGTCTTCCCAAAGTGCATTAATAAGCTTTTTGTGCCAACTTTTCTTGTTCATTTCCAACAACTTTTTGATAATATTGCCAAGAATTTATTTGAGGATTTCGCCAATCCATTACCTTGTGGGTAATATGCAGTTGAGTGCCCTAAGGTGATTTGATATTTATTACAAAAATCAATCATTCTTTTAGATTTAAACGCTGTTGCATTATCAGTGATCAACTTATTTGGACAACCAAAATGAGACAAATATTGTTTTCAAGAAATGAAATGATTACTGAATCAGTGGCCTGCCGAGTAGGAATCGCTTCAATCCATTTAGTAAAATAATCTATCACTGTGAGGATCCATTTGTGCTGCACTGAAGAAGCAGAATGGATCTCGCCAATGAAGTCCAAACCCTATTGCTGAAATGGAGCACTTACTTCAATCGTCTTGAGCGGTAAAGGTTGCAATTTTCTCTTACCTTGAAAAATCTAACATTCATGGTAGCTTGCTACAATTTTGTACACATAAGAAAAAAGAGTTGGCCAATAATATCCCACTCTCAAAATTTTGTTGGCTGTTGTCTTCTAGAAAAGATGACCTCCACAATCTCCCTTGTGAAAGTCTTCCATAACCTGTTTTGCCTCTTCTTCAACCAAACAATTGAGCAAGACACCACTGGGATCTTTCCAATAGAGTGCATTATTCATGATACAAAACTTGGCAGCCTTCAATTTCAGAGTCCTATTTTTGTTCTTAGCCATTCCAGGTGATGGTGACAGATTTTGGAGCACATAAACAATGTCTGAATACCAAGGAGAAAGAAGAAAATTTTCTGATACCTGAGCGGGCGAACTTTCTTCATCTTCCTTGGACATAGCAATAATGAGATTAATGTCCTAGGCATGAAAATTTGACTCAACCATTAGTTTGTCCAGCCCCTGTCCTTTGATGAGCTTTGTTGGTTTGATCTCCATGTCATATTCCAACAAAGCAGCAATCCATTTGCCTCTTCTCCCTTTTGGATCTATTTGCACTAAGACATCTTTAACAGTAGCATTAGGGACATAAGTAAGCATGTGAGAATGTATAATATAAACTTGAAAATCTTTCAAGCCTTTACCAAATAAAGAGTTTGCTTTTCAATGATATTATACTTTACAACTGCATCTCTTATGGTTCTGCTGAAAAATGCAATTGGTTTCTCGAGCTGGTCTCTTTTCTGCATCAAAACCACTGCCATAGTATGAACCGAGGCAAATGAAAACAAAATTAAATCTTGAGTATAATTTGGGATGATCAAAACCAGAGCTGAAGAAAGGGCCAATTTCACCAAATTGAAAGACTTAATTGCTTCCTCGGTCCACTTCAATACACTATATTTCTTGAGCATGTTTGTGATTTCCCTTAAATGTTCTGCAAGATTGGGCACAAAGCGACGTAAGAAATTCATCTTACCATTGAATGATTGGATATCCTTTTTACTTCATGGAAAATCAATCTTTTGAATGGCTTCCACTCGAGCTGGATCAATGCGGATTCCCTCCTTTGATATAATATGACCGACAAGCTTGCCTTCATACATGGCAAATAGACTCTTCTTTGGATTGAGAGATATACCATACTTTCTGCACCGCTAAAATACAATCTTCAAATGATAAAGGTGCTCTTCATCTGAATTAGAGAAAACTGTCAAATCATCAAGATAAACAACTAAAAAGACATCTTTTTCATTAGAAAATGCAATATCCATTGCCTGCTGAAAAGTCGCACCAACATTTTTCAATCCAAAAGGCATTTTGGCATAATGAAAAGTTCCCCACAGAGTGGTGAACGCTATTTTATCCCTGTTATCCTCATGGACCAGAATTTGGTTATAAAATGAATACCCATCAAGTAGTGACATGCGGGATGCTCCAACTACTCTTTGAAGTATGTGATCCATCTTGGGCAACGGATAGTTATCTTTCAAAGATACTTTATTCAGATTTCTGAAATCAATGCACAATCAAATCTCACCTGTTTTCTTGCACACGGGCACCAAATTAGAAATCCAATCTGAAAATCTATTGGGGATGATTATACCAGCTTTGTACAATTGAATCACTTCTTTCTCTATTGAGGGCAGTAGCTTTGGATTTATTCTTCTTAGATTCTGATGAAAAGGATTTTGATTTGGCTTGATCTAAATGATATGCTGAATTATTCTTGTGTCATATGCCTTCAAATCTGAATAATCCCACACAAATACATCAGTAAATGAAGATAATAAATTGATATACTTTGCTTTTACCTATGGAGGCAACGCCTTTGATAACTTCACTATTCTAGGATTTTATGCTGATCCAATGTTCACATCCTCAACTCCTTTCTCGGTTGATAGCAAGCTCGGTTTTCAAGCTACATCATCTTGATCGAACAACTCCTCTAAAGGTATTAAAACTTTAGGAATGACATTGTCCTTCAGCTGCAAAACTTCCATCTGATTGACTTCTATATCCGCCTCACCATCATCATGCTCCCCATCGATGGAAGTGTCTTTGAATTTAACTTAATTTTGTAGAAATTCATCAATCTCTTTATCATCTTGAAACACTTGCCAATACCTTTGATTGTCACGGACAACCGGGCGATGTTTCACATGAATTTCAAACTTATTGTTTGAATTCATCAGAATTTTCAAATTACTTGCTGTTGTTGCAAGTGAATCTGCAATGACATTCTGAACACGAGGAACACATGTCAAAGTGTAATCTGAAAACAATCTCAAGATATCTAATACCGCATTGCGGTAGACCCGCATTCGAGGATGCTTAGCTTGGTACTCCCCTTTCACTTGCTTGATAACTAACTCGGAGTCGCCATATACTGAAATCCTTCTACATTTAACTTTCTAAGAATTTTCAAACCAGCAACCAAAGCCTCATATTCAGCCTCATTATTTGAACAGTCAAAAGCCAATTTATATGAACATACCCTTACATTACGTGGCACTTTGTTTGGGGAGAAAATAATGCTGCGTATCCAAATGCAAATTCTAGAACCTTCCCTTCCTACCGCGCCATCAAATTCCATGCTCCACAAACTGGCTTCGTCCTCTTCCAAATGCTGAAATTCTGTTTGCTCTTTTACTTTTCCTTGTTGTCCATCAACATTTTGCTGTTGTCGGAAGGCTTATTGCTCAGTGGTACTATCAAGTCTTTGTTTTTCTTGCTTTAAGACCTCTCAAAATTTTTTAGTGATCTCTGGAATGTCTTCTACTTCAACTACTTGGCTATTTACATCATTAAAAATATCTAAATATAAAACAAATGATTCTAAATCAGTATGTACATAGTTGACTGGATGATTTACCGGTTTCTCCTTGCTAGTGATAATGTACTTCATCTTTTGCTCCTGGTATAATTTCCTCATCTGACCGAACATGGGAATAGTAGCATAGGAGAAATCAAGCTGCAATATCCCTTTAAGTTTTTCTCCCCAAGATTTGGAAAGAAGCATGCCAAATCTAGGAGGAATATCCGCCACAACCACGTCCATCAAAACATTTTTCACCAGAATCTGATCCAAACTGACCACCAAATCTTTGAAAAGACCAATGCATCTTACTCTACCAGAATTGAAGGAGTAAAGGTCATGATACTTTCTGGTAATATCCAATCCCAATTTCTCCATGATTGGCTTAGGCATGAGATTATGAGAGGCTCCGGAATCAAACATAGCATTGCGTAACACATAGTCATACACCCTAAGGATGATGTAAAAAGGAGCTACATCACTATCTTGAGACTGACCTTCCAATGCTGGACCAAAGATCAACTCAGATTGGTCATCCTCCACGTTTACCATATCAGATAATGGATCTAAATTCAAAATCTTAGACACCTGACCTTTATAGTTGCTGTTGTTCATCAATTCAGTCAAAAGAATAGATACTTTTAACTTAGAAATTTCATTTTCTAAGTTAAAAACTGAAGTTTTCTCTACCTCTTTAGCTGAAACATCCTTCTTTTTAGTTTTCACTTTAGATATACTTGGCTGATTGGATCTTTCATTTGCTGATGGTGTTTTGTTGGTGGTAGGATTAACTGTCTCTTTTCCCTTTTTCTACACAATGGGAGGATCTTTCTTTGGCAGTGTCATCTCCTTCCTTTTTTGAATTGGATTTATGGGTACATCTCTACTTCTGAGTGAATATTGTCGCTACTGGGCTGTCAAAGCATTCATGTACCCTCTTTGATATTCATCAGACTCTTCTCCAAGAACTGTTTCATTTTCCAAGATGAAATTTTCATCCCTTTGTACAACTGGGTTCTTGGAGTACTCCTCATCTTTAGTGATAAATATTGGCATATCATCAGGTGTAAAGAAATGATTCTCCTCTCTAATTACATTCTCCTCATCATTTGATTCCAGACCATGTACAAAATTCTGCTGTAAGGGTGTCTTCATCTGCTGTTGTGCTACTTGGTCTTGTGCTTGTTGCTCTCTTTTCTTGATTCTAAATTGTGGTTGCTGCTGACCACGGAAGTTGGGATTTCTAACTTGTGGTTCAGGCTTGTCAATTGTCAATCTGTCAAACATCTTCTCCATCTTACGGAGCACTCGATCTGCAGTGGAAGACTCTTCCTTTATTGTTACCTTCTTTTCAACCTTTGTTCTAACTCTCTTGGCAAGGAGATTTTCTTCAACGCTGACTGCAATTTTTTGCATGTCTTCCAAAGTGGCTGTATCTCTTTCTCTTAATTGATAGGCCATATCAGGATCGAAACCATCCAAAAGCTTAATCAAAGCCAACCCCATAGGTGGCTTTATATCAGTAGGAATTGCATTGTAAACAAAATTTAATCTAATACAATAATCTTGAACAGACTCACCAACATTCCTCTTGATGTTCTCATATTCGGAAAGGATTTGAAGAGGGTTTTTCTAAACTTTCCAGTGATCCAAGAATTGTCTCTGAAGATTAGGCAATGTAGTGATACTTGCAGCCAACAAAGCTCTGAACCACTTCCTCACTTCACCTCCAAAAGTTTGTACAAACAGCCTCATAGTCACATTTTCAGCATCAATCTCATGAAGGTCAAAGAAATTTTCCATCCTATCCATATGTTGTTGAGTTATGATACTTTGAGGAGTGCCATCAAGCAACAGAATTTTGCTTTGATAATTGGCGGGCATGTCATCCAAATTTTGCGGCAACATAAGGGGTGCAAATCGGGCAGCCATTGCTCTAGGTGGATTTACGACTGGTCTTGGGGATGTAGGAGGAGTTGGAGCGACTGATGTATGAGGTTCGGATGGAGGTGAAAAGATTTTTGATGTTTGAGGGGTAGAAGGAGTGGATGGAGGTGACAACACTGCAGATTTTTGATCAGAAGTGGAAGGCTACACGAGAATGATGGGAATGAAAGGAGTTTCAGTAGGAATTTCTGAACTAGATGCAATAGTGGATGACCCAAGAGTTTCAGATGCAGATTCTAAGAATTCAGGAATGTTTGTATCCACAATGGAAGTTTGAAGTGTCAAGATATAATCATCAATTGATTTATTGGCCTTTTCAGTTTCAAGATCTTTTACAAACTCTGGATTTAGGACAATAGAACCAACAACACTTTCAGACTCAGTCTCAAACAACGACAGATCAAAATGTTTGTCAAACTCAAGATATTCAAGATATTCAAAAACGATAGGGCGTGAATGAGATCTAAACACAAGAATCACAGAACTTTCTCGGCGAAGGATTCTCGAAATGAGATTGGGATTTTCGTACACAGGGGGTGGATTAGGATCAGGATTTGCTCTGGTATATCTTTTGGAAGCTAGTGTGTTATTATTTCCAACAAATCAAATGGACATTATCAAATTGTTCAGCCTATCAAATTCTAAACTTACCATCCAAAAGTTTAGAATTATCAGATGTACTGGGGAAATTTGCAAGTCAATTGTTCCATTTATAAGACTAGACTGGAGATTGATTGAAGCAACTTTTATCTACTTATGCACTCGCAAAGCAATGTGAAGTTCGAAGGCTTCTTGGCATAACTTCAGGCTCCGTCTGTAGTTTATAAAATGAAGAACAATAAAAAACAAATAATTTCTTCCCCTGTATGGTCGCCACTATGTTAGTGCCTAAATCTACCTCAGGCTGAGAAAGGTAGGATTTAGAGTAACATCAAACCACGCTTAACCTGGTAGCTAGCCCTACCAAGTCGGGAGAGGGCTCTTGTCTTGTCAATCTCAGCAAATATGATTAATGAGGCTTGAGATGAATTATATGAAGACTAATTTTAGGCTAGGTATGTGTTCAGAAGAGTTTGATTTAATTTGATGATGTTTCGTTGGCTCAAATGTGAAAGGCAGATTTGGGTCCAGGGAATGAGGCTTAGTTTTACAGAGATCTCTATGGGGTGAGGAAGGAAAATGGTTTGGTACTTCAAGTTGAATGAGATGGAGAGATTTTAGATAGGTGGGGATTTGAAGAGGGCAATAAAGTCTCAGGGATCCTCTTCAAACAACTAAAAACATAAATAACTAAACAAACCATAGGTAAAGCACTGCAAATCAATGAATTCTACCTTTAATCTTGTTTGATTTAGTTAAGATGAAGCAAAGAGAGATGATGTCATACATAAAACACATGTAAACTTAAAATTACAGAAGGAAACACAATACCAAATCAAGATGCCACAAGAATCCCATAAAGTGCTGCAAACCATGGTCTATTCCTTAGCCAAACTGCTGAAATGAGTTTACAATGAAGCTCCAAGCTTTCCCAAAAGTCCAACCTTTGCTAATGACTGAAAAATTACAAGATATAGGCAAACAAAAACTCATCCTAGCTTCTAGGGGTCGAGCTCATGAGTTTAGGATCTGTTACAACAAATTCTAAACTGAGAACTAAAAAGTAGACAGTGGAACAGCTTGCCTATAAAAACTAGGGAACTGATTCATTCAGTTGCAAACTACCTTTTCATGGATGAATCTACCTCTATGAGTGAAAATTTAGCATAATTACATCAAAATCCATCAAGTCACATTAAATTACATCATGAGTTTGACAAATAGAAGGAGAAAAGTCAAATTGTCAAGAAACTAGACGAAAAAAAGAGTTTTTTTTGCCAAAATGAGCAAAATTCCTTTTATGTGCCGCGCTGATTTCCCTATGCGTAGCTCCTTTTTGCAGCTAATTTTGGAGGCCTTCCCGGTGTCCAAATTTTATCCAAGTGGGTTTGTTGGAAAGTTGTACCTATCTAGTTTCCAGAACAAGTGGAATTTTGGAATTTGGCCTCCATTAGCCCCTCCAAAAATGAGTTCTCCCAACACTACTTTCTGTGTGTCCAAAAGGGGGCAAAAAGGTCATTTTTGAGGTGTTTTTGAACTTTTTGGAGGCTGAAAACCTATCAAAATTTCTTGGCCATTTGTGGGCATGCATATTTTTCCATGAAAAATCCAAAAATTCTGATTTTTCCTCAAAATGAGGTCCCCATCAAAAACGTGCGCCAGGTGGCTCGGCGCATTGGGCAAAAAAACCTGTTTTTTAGGCCAAAAATTCCAAAATTGCAAAAGTGTCCCAAATTTAAGAAATTTGGGCTAAGTGTCCTCCATTAGGTTCTAAGTTGGGCCAAGGAAGTCTTAGCCAAGATCTGAAGTCTATCTTGCTCTTTTCACTTCCTCGATGCTTTCTTCAACTTGGCCTTCAAGTTCTTGATTCTTGCTTTGCACACTTTGTTTCTCGCCAAGTAGTGGTAGGCCATGTGCCTCAGCATATTTTTCTCTCTATTGGCCTTCTCTAGAAAATTTTCCAAGTGTATATTGGTCCTCTCAAGCCAAGACTCATGATCAACATTAATTTCTTGTTCAAGTGGTGTCAGCTTGACTTTCCTCCTCTTGGCAGCTTGCTGGTTTTATCATATGTTTTGTACTTCCATAATGGTTTTTTGATCTTCTAGCTATTTGTTTCTTTGCTCCAGATATTTGATTATCCACTTGGCTCTTTCTAGGTTGAGAGACAAATCATTAATGTCCGCTTTTTGCTCCTGAATGATCTCTTTAAGCTTTGAGCTTTGCGAGTCCAAATCGGTGTCATCATCCTGAATAAGAATTAAACCTGTCTCCTACCCTCCCGAAGGCCCCTCATCATGCAATGGCCACTTGACATTTTCATGTACTTGCTCTACTGATGGAGGAAGCGAGACCCCTTCCACCTCGGGTGGAGACAGTACTCGCTTTGCTACTGCAAACAACCTTCTAGTGCCCTTTTGGTAGGTGACAAACACTGGCACACTAGCGGTTTGTTTCTCATGAATCTCCTGCTGATGTGTAGGTCCTCCTGTCTCATGAAAAACTGTTGGGGGTACTTGAGGACCTGTAAAGACCTCATGTGAAATTATATCCTCCCATGAAATGTTCTGTAAACCAAACTAATGCAAGACCCCAATTTTGATTAGTGCAAAATGATATATGTTGTTATACTGCTGCTGAGGAGGCTTCTTGTGCACCAAGGTGGTCATCTTCTCAATGTGCCAGAAAATAAAATAGGGGAGATTCATCATCCTCACCCTAGTAAAGTGCATCAACAATCTGATATGATAGGCATACAGGCGAGAAAACCAGCCCTCACAGCTGAAATATTTAATTATGAGTTTCATCAAGGGAGCATATGTGTCTTTCAGATACCAGAAGGGGAAAACTCTATTGAGATGTCTCTTATAACCAGCCTTGATGTAAGGCTCATAATTATCTCTATCAATCTGCTGCCTTTTATTCCACTGCTCACCGACATTGGAATGCCAGTTTCTTGAGAAAGAATCTCCGATGTCAAGGTGAATGTCACACCTGCTAGAGTGACTTGGCCATTATGAAGATGGAGCACAAACAATCTAGCCAACTCATGATGGTACTGGATTCTGTCTACCATCTCACAAAACTGATAACAAGATTGGTGTTGAAAGCATGTGACAGCAAGAGGATAGGCTTGCAGCTCAGCAAGTGAAGTAGGCTCCTCTTGTATATGTTTACCACCCTTGTGAGGTCTCCTTGGTGCATGCATTTCTCTAGAAGAATCACTGAGTGTCTCCTCATCTCGGTCATAGGAAGGATCAGACTCCATGTTTGCCAATGTTTGAGTTTTCTTAGATGAGTATGGAGAGATTTATGGTATCTTTAGGTTTTTCTGTCAAGGATGAGAATGTATGAGGGACTGTGGAGGAAACATGTATGAGGGGTTTTGGGAATGTTGTTGACAGGATTTTGGGGAATAGAAGGTTTAGGGAACAATATTTAGGCTCTTGGGACAACAATTAGGGTTTGGGAATTTTTAACTAGGGTTTGGTATAGTGGGAGTTAGGGATTTGGGATTAATAATTTAGAGATATGGGGTTTAGGGAGTGGGTAGATGAAAATGTAATGAGAGGGTGAAAATGAAAGAGTGAGGGAGTGAGAAATGGCTAGGAGTGAACTTGGCAGCAAAACATACAATTTGCAAACCATATGCAACTGTTTTTGGCAAGAAATGAAAAGAGGTAGAGTTTTGATTTTTTCTCATTAAATCACCATAAACACCAAGGTAAACTCATTCACTAGCCATGGAGAAATGTTAACTTACCTGAATCAATGAGGATTGAGCGTATGTAGTAGTTTGGGAGGTGGTTGTGGATGAAATTAGGCTTGAAGCCCTGTGCGTTGCGCCACAAACCCAACGCACCGCGCCACTTCAATGCACCGCACCTGTGTAACTTTTAGACTGTAGAGGGCAGCCCAATGCGCCACTCCAGATGGATGCGCTGCGCCCACGACCCAATGCGCCGCGTCTCTAAAATATGCCCAAGTTGCTACAGTTTTGCCTCCTTTGCGATTTTTTGACCTTTCTCTTGTTCACTCCTTCTCCTTTGGATGAAAATGAGCTCTTTGAACATGACAAATAGTTTATATACAAAGGATTTTAATTTTTCACTTATCAAAAACCCACTTTGTAATGTTTGTCTTTGACTTGCTTTTAAAACTTTGTGTTTGGGTAGTTTGCTTTATTTTTGCCTTTAATGAATTGAATGCTTTGAATTTTTGTTTGCCTTGTAGGTGATGGAGTTGCTGAAGCTTGGCAAGGTGACCAGGGTTGCCACTGAAGTTATTACATATGGAAAAACTGAAATTACATCAAATTTATACATAAAAACATAAAAAAATCTGTTTTTCCTCAAAACAAGGTTTTGAGGAAAAATCAGTCACTGAACATGTGATTATGGAATTTATTGTTGCTGAAAATTTATTTATCCTCCTCATTCACCTGTTGACCATTATTGAGCATTTTGAAGACCTTATTGACAAAACCCTAGACCTAATGAGACCTAAAACCCTAAAAATGACTTTTTCAAATTTAAAGACAAAAATTGATTGCTGATGATCTAGATGAATGAAAATGGGTCAGCACGTAAAGGACATGAGGGAAAATGTATAATAAGCCACTACCGTAAGATGATCCATGATCCTAATGGAATGCAGCTGACCGAGTGAGACACCTAACATGCAATGCAACAAGAGAATTTGATCACTAACGGAGGGATGAAGATACCTACACTAACACATAGCTTGAGAGTACCTTCATTGCTATAAAAAAAACCCCAGAATATGACTTTGTTTTAATTAGTATTCTTACCTATCCAAGTCCTAAGGGTTAGCTCAAGCATTCATGGACTATACATGAGAGATTTCCCTCAAAGTTGTGGAGGTCAGGAGTTTGACTCTCTTGATCCCCTCAAGGTTAACGTCTATAATTAAGACCCATAGTTTACGCAATTTACCATCCTTGGATCATTGTGAACTACTTATAGAGATTTCTTCAAGATTTTTCTTGGAATAAAAAGTGTTCTAACCTATTTAGTGAAATTATTATATAGTAAGGGGTGGTATGTTTCAGGGTCCTCTTTGATCCTAGAGGAAACACGGAAAATGACTTTGTTTGGGAATCATGTATTGCCATTGATAATGAGGTAGAGGCATTAGTGGTGTATTAAGGACTACAAAAGTTAAAATTGCATGGGGTTAACAAAGAAACAATCATTGGATATTATTCTATCTTCATTCTATCTTCAACTTTCAACTTCTCAAAATACATGTCTTATTCAATTTATGTAGAGAAATTTGGAAATTGTTAAAATTTGTAAATCTATCACCTTCTTTCATGTGTTGTGTACCCATAATGTAGAGACTATTAGACTCACAAATTTAGTGCCACACCCATGAACTTATTACTCATTAAGTTATGATGGCAGCAATGCATAAGTTCAAGGCCAAAAGGATGGGCCTTATGGCCCTTGTTCTACGCCCATTTCACCTCACTCAATTTTGATCATCGTGTCCTAAATCTAGTGGTCCATGGTATCAAGGAAGGTTTGAGTACTTTTGTGTAGTGGAAGGATATTTCAACTAGGTGGCATTGCCTTTTTGTTTGGGCATTAATCTTTGTGGAATGTTTAATGGCTTAGTGTATAAATAGGGGGTGCATGCTATATGATTTGGAAAAAGTTAAATAATATATTAAAAGACGTGAATGGGAAATTTTAAAGGCATAATTATAACTAATAAAATCTACACTATAATGGAGTAGAAAACATTAAATATGGAAGATAATTTACTAGTGGAGGCTCAAGAGAGAGTTAGATATGTGGTTCAGACTACAATTCAATCCAAGGCACTTTAAGTAATGGAAAAAAATAGAGTTACATGTAAACTTGAAGTTGGGATTGATAGTACCTTTGACCAACCATTTATCTGATCACTTGAACCTCCCCTTAGAGGTCACCTAGTCCACTCCTTCTAAAACTACCAATTTTCAATGTGGAGAGACCTTATGTGGAATTTTGGATTTAAGGAAGAAAGGAAGTTAGAGGCAGGTACCAAAAAAAATGTATATTGAAGACCATGAAAGCATGAAGAGGTTCTGGGACAAGTTAGTTGAAGAGCTCCAAGTGTAAGAGGATACACTTTATGGGAAAACATTGTAGTATTTCTTTCTATTTTAAATGTATTACACATTTTTCTAACTCCAGGTTAGTGTATTAGGTGATATTCTGTTAGAAAATTATATATTATAGAGAAATGGAACACAAAATATATTGCAGAAATATAAACATAGAAAACACATAAAACAAGAGAGACACAGATATACGTGGTTTACCCAATTTGGGCTACATCCATGGAGAAATAGCCAGTACTTCCTTTTATATTATCCAACAAACTGAAGAGATACAACCTACAACAGATCCGCTGTAATTCCCTCTTCGCTCTCACACAATCTCCTCTCTCTTTCTCACTCAGAATACAGATCTACATAAACGCAATACAATTCCCTCATATACAGTGAGGGGTTGCCTTCTAGGGAAAAAAAACCTAAATTAAACATAACTTCTACCGTCAGATCTTCGCTTAATGAATGGACTAGATTGACTACGAAATTACAACATTTTACAAGGCAATTTTACATCTATTTTTAGCTTCGGGGGTGTTGCCCCCGATCCCTTGCCAGGGGGGGGGGATCCTAAAGATCGTTGCCGGCCCCCCTGGACCTCCCTTGCAGTGCAAATATTATGGGCGGTATTTCTGCCACATTACGAACTGGGGTCCAATGCAGTGACACCTCTGGATAAATATGATAATCAAGCTCCACACTCAACAATATCCCACTTGGAGACTGATTATAACAACTCCACCACTGCTTTATTTGCTGGATAATGACTCCACTTTGGACCCGACTATTTCTTATCTTCATCATCATACTTGAAGACCAATTGAAACTAAGAAAAATCTCCTGGTTACAACTTTTGTTAACATATCTGCAGGATTCTGGCTAGTGTGTATCTTTTCCAGCTTCAATTGTCCATCTTCGAACACTAACCGTATGAAATGATACTTGAGCTATATATGTTTTGTCTTCAAATGAAATGAAAAGTTCTTTGCAAGATGTATGACACTTTGGCTGTTACTGTATAACCTTCCCAACTCCCGCTTCTTACCCAATTCATATAGAAACCTTTGTAACCAAATCATTTCTTTACTAGCCTCTGTAGTAGCAACATACTCTACTTCCGTTGTTGAGAGTGCAATAACACTTTGCAGTTTTGAAACCCAACTGACAGCTACTCCACCTACAGTAAACACATACCATGTTGTGCTCCTCTTGTTATCTCTATCTCCTGCCATATCTGCATCAACATATTCTTGCAGAGCAATGTTTGAACCACCAAAGCATAATGCTTGATTTTTAGTACCTCCCAAATACCTGAGAATCCACTTCGCAGCCATCCAATTTTCTTTTCCTGAATTGTTCATGTACCTGCTTACAACTCCCACTGCATGTGCAATATCAGGCCTTGTGCAGACCATTGCATACATTAAGCTTCCAACTGCTGATGCATGTGTAACTTTAGACTTATAAGCCATTTTTTTCTGAGTCTTGGGACACACCTCCTTAGTTTGAAATGGCTAGCCAATGGTATACTAATTGGTTTTTCATTCTGCATATTAAATCTTTTCAACACCTTTTCTATGTACTCACTATGAGACAATGTTAATTTTCGATTATTCCTGTCTCTAGTTATTCTCATACCAAGGATTTGTTTTGCAGCACCCAAATCCTTCATTGCAAGTGAGTTTGCCAATTTTCTTTTGAGCACATTTATTTCCTGCATGTTAGAACCTGCAACAAGCATGTCATCTACATATAATAACAATATAATATGGCTTCCATCATTTTTCCTTTTGAGATAAACATAATGATTAGAGTGACATCTAGAATAACCTTGTTCAAACATAAACCTATCAAATTTTAGATACCACTACTTTGGAGCTTGTTTTAAGCCATACAAACTCTTCTTCAACCTGCACACTAGTTTCTCATTCCCTTTTACCTCATATCCTTGTGGTTGCTGCATATATATCTCTTCCTCCAAATCCCCATGGAGAAAGGTTGTCTTTACATTTAACTGCTCAAGATGCAAATCTTCAGCTGCTACTAGACTTAAAATAGTTCTGATTTAAGCCATTTTAACAAGAGGAGAAAATATCTCATCAAAGTCTATACCCTTTTTCTATGCAAACCTGTTCACCACAAGTCTAGATTTAAACCTTTTTTTACCTTCAACCTGTAAACCCATTTATTCTGAAATGCTTTTTTACCTGCAAAAACCTGACTAAGTCCCAAGTCTGGTTATGTGCTAAGGAGTCAATCTCTTCTTTCATGGATTGCTCCCACTTCTTCTTGGTTTCTACCAGCACTGCTTCTTCATAGCATTCTAGTTCACCAGAATCAGTCAACAATACATAATATAATGAAGGAGAGTATCGTTCAGGGGGTCTACTTATCCTGGTAGATCTTCTAACACAACTTTCAGGTGCTTGTTGCTGTTGTTGTTCTGGCTGTTGATCATTATGATTTTTAGGCACCTTCACTTTTTCTGTGATATCATAAAGCACTGTGTATTCTCTGTTTTATTTTTCCTGTTCCTTTTCCTGCAACTGATCCTTATACAAATTTTTTTCATTGAATATGACATCTCTGCTCCAAATGCTTTTGTGTTTTTCATAATCATAAAAGCGATAACCAAAATCATTAACACCATATCTAATAAAAGTACATTTCTTTGATTTTTCCTCAAGATTTGTTCTATTTTCTTTATTAATGTGGACAAAGGCTTTTGTTGGGCCTAAGAATTATCCTTAAAATACATCCACTAATACATCCACTTTCACTACATTCAACATCCACTTTCTCTCCATTCACACATTTTCTCACCTCTATTTCACCACCATGTCATCACATCTGCTTCAGTTTCTTCATTATATGGGTTACCTTTGTGTTTTACAAAACATTATTAATTCTTAGTATTTTTACGTGAATTTGTGGTTAAACTTTAGAAAATAATATGCTTATACTTATACCTAACAATTGGAATGAGTTTGCTGACATGTGTAGGTACAAAGGAAGCTTTAAAGGCACCCTTATGTGGCACTCTATGTTCAAATTCGAAACTGAGGACATCATGGACCTCATGGAGAAGATCATGGAGGATAGGGTTATGTGTCACCATTGGTTGAGAGATATGTGGATTTGAAGAGGGAATAATGGATCCACATTTATGAGTTTGTTATCATAACTTTTGTATAAATAGGAGCGTTATCTCCTTCATTTGTAACTTTGGAATTTAGAATTTAGAAGTTAGAATTTAGAACCTTAGGATCTTATAAGTTGTAATGAGAAGTTAGAATTTGGAATCATTGTAATGAAGATTTTAGAACCTCTTGGGATGTAGAACTTGTAATTGCAAATTGCAATTGAAGATAAATAAAATGGAGCTTCTTTGATCTTCTACATTTGACTTCTCTTTTGATGTGCTTGTGAATCTTTGGAAGGGCCTCCATTGTCTAGCAAGTACACTTTTGTTTTGGTTAGCTTTCATTTCATGTTTGTTTGTAAATTTCATTAGGTTCATATGTTTGAAATATTAATGAATGACATTTTGTAAGAAAGTATTAATATTTATTTCAATGAATCTGATTTGTTATTTAATGTTTAATTTCATTAGTTTAAATAGTTTGTTGATTAAGATGATCAGAAATATTAATGAGTAGTCTCCTGTAAGGGAGCTTTAATATTTCTTACACTTGTCACAATGTCTTTAGATTTCTTTTTGATTAAATGACTAAATAGGTGTTGGAGATCCCAATGAAAGACCTCCTGTAAGGGAGCTTTGGCATTTCTTCACCTAGATTAGTTTAGTTTGTCTCTAAGTCCATATCTATTGGACGATCCTCAAAGTTTACTTACCCGGATTGATAGTAAATGAAACTCTAATTTGCATCCACATTTTAGAACCAACATTTTGGATACAAAATAAATTTTATTTTTACATTTTAGTTAAAAAAAACAATAAAAAATATAAAAAAAATAAAGTAATTTAAAAAAAAAATTAAACAATTAAAAAAATCAAAATAACTAAAATAAAAAAATCAAAATAATTAAAAAAATGAAACAATAAGGATAAAAAAAAATAAAATCAAAACAATTAAAAAAAAACAAATAGAAAAAAACAAACAATAAAAAAAAAATCAAAACAATTAAAAAACATTTAGAGGATTATGCTTAGAGTTGGCATTAGAATCTATGCTTTCATTATGGTTGTATGCATTTATGAGACATACTAATCTGCAACAGATGCTCTTTGTCATGCACATTCGAGGAGACATCTGGCACAAAGAGGGAGATGAGTTAATTTTCATGGTTATTACTTAAAAATGGATTGTTATCAATATTATGAATTGGACTAAAAATTATTCTTTTGATTCTCCTTAATTTGTTTCATTTGGCATTAATTTTTGCGAAGGAATCAGAAAGGGAATGACCATTACTTCTTGAACACACTTATGTTCTTTATGCCACGTTTTTTTTGCAAATTTTGGATGATCAATTGATCATTAAGGAAACTAATTGTGCACACAATTGGTCTTCAAAAGACTAATTTCATGAGAAATTCTAAAGAACAAGTCCATGATCACAAAAGAAATTTTCAAAAAATTATAAGTTCTTGCAACTTCCTATAATAGCTTAATGGTTTGACATGTTGCATGACAGATTAGCAAATTCGAAGAGCTAGGGTTTGTTCCTAAATGTACAAGGACGGTGAAATACCTATCCACACTTGAATTCGATGTCTACATGTGGCTGGTCAACATTGGTAAAACTCAACTATTTTAGCAGAAATTCCAAAATTAATGAGCATATTTGCTATTTTTGAGATTTTGCATGCCATAATTCACTTTTTCCCAGCAAGAGTCATTATCCATTCCTCACAATCCACATACACTTCATTACATTTTCATCAATGTTAACCGAACAATAAAAGCAACGAAGCTCATCTACAAGCTTTCTGTTCCACTTTACATATTCATTGTCAGTTTCCTTTTTCCTACACTTGCAAATAAAACCTTACTTCCATACACCATTGAGTCCATAGTCCTTGAATCTAAATATTTTTCTAAAAACACCTTGAAGCTTGCATGCCTTAAGGGCAAGCTATCATGCCGATAGACAAGGGAATACATCAATGTCCCTTGTTCGTCGGATCTTCTGAGTATTCGACAAAAAAAAATTCATTCATACTTAGAAAGATGTGTTCGGGGCATCTTAACTCTCATCCACATCAAAGATGGGAGCTCTCGTGTTGACTAGTGGCATCCATCAATGGCCACTAAGTTAAAAATTTCTTGTCATGTTCGACATCGAAACATTTATTCACATGACAAGAATTATGCCAATGAGCATTGAAGACAAGAAGACCAATCATTTTGTAGCAGAGGAAGCAGAACTACTTTCATTACTTTTCAGTTTTTGATGTAAATGACTTGAGGACAAGTCAATAAATAAGGTTGGGGGGAAGTATAAATTCTAAATTTTGTATACCTTCCAAGCCTTACACATTTTCAGCCACATTTAGCATCAAATTCCGAACATTCAACAAAAGGTCCAACAACAGATTTAGCAGTCGATGCAGCAACAATAAAAGATTCACTTTTTCGATTTCATCCACCATTTTCACAACCAAGTAAAGAAGACTATGATCAGAATTTTGTAGCCACACATGCACAACTCTTATCCATTTTTGAAAGGGTAAGTTGAGGTATTATATTTTATAACTTTTAACCATTTAATTCCTTGAAAGCTAGAATGATAATTTTTGGAAAGAAACTTCCTTTTCTCATTTCACAAAACTGCTAAAACCATAAATTTGGGGGGGGGGGGGGGATATATTTACATTCATACTTTGTCACCTTCATATTTTTCCATATTCATATATCACATTCTAAAACCCACATACTTTCAAAATATATTTACTATTACATCATCATGAGCATAAAAATGGCTTTGTAAAAAGTACTTAAAAGTTAATTGGATGCCAACACAATCATGGTTGTTACACAAGAACCAACCATGATGCATTCCAACAAAATACTTTGCAATAAAGATAAAATAATCATTATGCAAAGTTCATACATTAAAATTGAATGCAACACACAAAACATGGTTGAAACACAAGAACCAACCAAGTTGCAATTCATCAAAAACAGTTTGCAAAATTTAAATAAATGATATCATGCAAAGTTTAAGCCAAAGCTTACGTATCAAAAAGTAATGTAATAGATTGCATGAGGACATGCAATACCTTCAGTTTGGGGGTATGTTGGGCCTAAGAATTATCCTTAAAATACATCCACTTTCACTACATTCATCATCCACTTTCTCTCTATTCACACATTTTCTCACCTCTATTCCACCACCATGTCATCACATCCACTTCACTTTCATCATTATATGGGTTACCTTTGTGTTTTCCAAAACATTATTAATTCTTAGTATTTTTAAGTGAATTTGTGGTTAAACTTTAGAAAATAATATGTGTATACTTATACCTAACAATTGGAATGAGTTTGTTGACATGTGTAGGTACAAAGGAAGCTTATGAGGCACCCTTATGGGGAACTCTATGTTCAAATTAGAATTTGAAGAGATCATGGACCTCATGGAGAAGATCATGGAGGATAGGGTTAGGTGTCACCATTGGTTGAGAGATATGTGGATTTGAAGAGGGAATATTGGATCCACATTTATGAGTTTGTTATCATAACTTTTGTATAAATAGGATTGTTATCCCTTCATTTGTAACTTTGGAATTTAGAATTTAGAATTTAGAAGTTAGAATTTAGAACCTTAGGATATTATAAGTTGTAACGAGAAGTTAGAATTTTGAATCATTGTAATGGAGATTTTAGAACCTCTTGGGATGTAGAACTTGTAATTGCAAATTGCAATTGAAGATAACTAAAATGGAGCTTCTTTGATCTTCTACATTTGACTTCTCTTTTGATGTGCTTGTGAATCCTTGGAAGGACCCCCATTGACTAGGAAGTACACTTTTGTTTTGGTAAGCTTTCATTTCATGTTTGTTTGTAAATTTCATTAGGTTCATATGTTTGAAATATTAAAGAATGACCTTTCGTAAGAAGGTATTAATATTTATTTCAATGAATTTGATTTGTTATTTAATGTTTAATTTCATTAGTTTAAATAGTTTGTTGATTAAGATGATTAGAAATATTAATATTTCTTACCCTTGTCACAATGTCTTTAGATTTCATTTTGATTAAATGACTAAATAGGTGTTGGAGATCCCAATGAAAGACCTCCTGTAAGGGATCTTTGGAATTTCTTCACCTAGCTTTTTAGTTTGTCTCTAATTCCATATATATTGGATGATCCTCGAAGTTCACTTACCCAAATTGATAGTAAATGAAACTCTAATTTGCATTCGCATTTTAGAACCAATAGCTTCACAACCAAAAGTCTTTAAAAATGAGTAGTTTACCTTTTTACCTGTCCATGCCTCCTCTAGAATACCACCATCCAAGGAACTTTAGGGCCCTCTATTTATTAGATAAACATCAGTATCTATAGCATCTACCCAAAATTGTAAAGGAAATCCTGCATACAATCTCATGCACCTTGCACGCTCCATGATTGTCTTGTTCATCCTTTCTGACACACCATTTTCTTGTGGTGTTCCTGGAACTGTCTTCTCTCTGCAAATTCCATTATCTACAATACCTATTAAACTCTTTGCTATAATATAAACCTCCATTGTCTGATCTGAGACACTTCAACTATTTTCCTCTCTCATTTTCAGCCAAAGCTTTCCATTTCTTGAAAGTATCAAATACATCATATTTATTTCGAATACAATAAATCCAGGTTTTTATGGTTGCATAATCAATAAAAATAACATAATAATGAGAGCCACCGAGAGATGATACCTGAGCAGGTCCTCATACATCTGTATGCACAAGCTCTAATTGTCCGCTCTTCTTTTCTTTCCCAACTCTAAGGAATCTGACTCTCTTATGTTTTCCATAAACACAATTCTCATAGAATTTTAATCAACATGCTTCAAACCTAACAACAAATTTCTTGAGTGAAGAATTTGCATCGCCTTCTCACTCATGTGCCTAAGCCTATGATGCCACAATTTCGTATCTTCTCCTGTAGAGGTTAAAGCATTAACAAAATTAGAAATACAATTGCATAAATACAATGTACCAACCTTTTTTCCTTTTCCTATTACCAAGGCTCCTTTAGTGACCTTCCAGGTTTTATCTGTAAAAGTAGTCACACAGCCTTCACCTCCCAACTTCCCTGTTGAAATTAGATTTTTCCTCAGATCTGGAACATGCCTTACCTCCTTCAATATCCATTGATTTCCATTATGTTGTTTTATGAAAACTGTACCCATTCCAATGATTTTACAGGGTTTATCATCACCTAATCAAACTTGTCCAAAATCTCCTTGAACATAATCATGAAAATGTTTCTTATCAGGTGTGGCATGGAATGAGGCTCCTGAATCTACCACCCAGGAACCAATAATATTTTCAAATGAAAGAATCAAAGCATCTTGCAACACATCACCTGTCACATTCGCTTCATGATTGTTTTCTTGTTACACGTCTCCTTCTTTTCCCTTCCGAGACTTGCAATCTTTCTTTAGGTGTCCTTTCTTCCCGCATTTCCAACACACTATCCCTGATTTGGACTTGGATCTAACTTTCCTTGACCGATTGTGATATCTTGGGCTCTTTCCTATTTCCATGTTTCTTCCCCTAGTCTCTGTAGTTAAACCATTACCTAATGTCTCACCGGAGCTTTTCTGTCGCGTTTCCTCACTAAGGATTGCACCGACAACATCATCAAACTTTAAAGTTCTAGATCTAGAGATAGAGTTACTAATGGCCATAACTAAACCATTCCAAATTTATGGTAATGAGCATAGAAATAATAGAGCCCTAACTTCATCATCAAAATTTACCCCTACAGAACTTACTTGACTGGTAACTGTATTAAATTCATTTAAATGATCAACAACAGATCCACCTTCTGACATCTTCATATTAAATAAACACTTCATAAGAAATACCTTATTTGAGGCCGAGGGTTTTTCATATAATTTGGCCAATGCCTTCATTAAACCCTCTGTTGTCGTTTCCTTTGGAATATTAAATGCTACCGACGCCGCTAGGCACAACCGTATTGTTCCAAGTGCCTTTCTGTCGAGAATATCCCATTCTGTGTCTGTCATACCTGTCGGCTTCTTTGTCTTTCCGCTCAATGGTAGGTAAGATCCCTCTGATACAGATAATATTCCATCTACATCTTACATTGTCGGTAGTTTTGGCTGTTAAAATGTTTTGACCCTAAACCTACCATCTTCCGCCATTGCTCCCACTCGAACCAGGAACCCTTCTCTCCTGCGAGTTTATCAGCCAATTAGACCTTCGGCTTTGATAAGAGTTGTTAGAAAATTATATATTACAGAGCAATGGAACACATAAAATATATTGCATAAGTATAAACACAGAAAACACATAAAACAAGAGAGACACAAATATATGTGGTTCACCCAATTTGGGCTACGTCCTTGGATAAACAACCAGTCCTTCGTTTTATATTATCCAACAAACTGAAGAGATACAACCTACAACAGATCCGCTGTAATTTCCTCTTCGCTTTCACATAATCTCCTCTCTCTTTCTCACTCAGAATACAGATCTACATAGACGCAATACAATTCCCTCATATATAGTGAGGGGTTTCCTTCTAGGGAAAAAAACCTTAAATTAAACATAACTTCTACCATCAGATCTCCGCCTAATGAACAACCCAGACTGACTACGAAATTACAACATTTTACAAGGAAAATTTACATCTATTTTTAGCTTCACAGGCGCTGCCCCCAATCCCCTGCCAGGGGGGACTCCTAAAGATCGTTGTCCCCCCCTTGGACCTTCCTTGAAGCACAAATATTATGGGAGGCGTTGCCACCAGATTATGAACTGGGGTATAATGCAGTGACACCTTTGAATAAAGAAGATAATCAAGCTCCACAACCAACATATACTTGCCATATAGGTCACTTCAAAGCTCACCTAGCTAGGGTTATTTATTTATTTATCTAGAGTAATCGACATTTGGGCTAGTCTGATACTCACATGACACAAGTCGATTCCAACTACTAGCACTATAATATCTAGTTGCCTATGTATGCCCCTTACTCCTAAAGATCGTTTCCCCCCCCCTGGACCTTCCTTGAAGCACAAATATTACGGGCGGCGTTGCCACTGCATTATGAACTAGGGTCTAATGCAGTGACACCTTTGAATAAGAAGATAATCAAGCTCCACACCCAACATATACTTGCCATATAGGTCACTTCAAAGCTCACCTAGGTAGGGTTATTTATTTATTTATCTAGAGTAATCGACATGTGGGCTGGTCTGATACTCACGTGATACAAGTCGATTCCAACTACTAGCACTATAATATCTAGGCGCCTATGTATGCCCCTTTCACAAACACGAGTAAATTAGGGGTATTTGAACCTAGAATCACTTAGGACATCTTCATTATCATGAAGATTCCAGTTGAGTTGCCCCCTAGGGGGCTTAGGTGGATTTGAGGCTATTTAGAATATTGATTTGGAATTTTGGTATCAAGGTGGGATATTCCTCTTTTTTTGTTTGTATTACAATATCAACCAGGTAAGACACAACCTTTAATCCAAAGTTACTCATTATTTACTTTTTAAAGACTGTATAGTAAAATATTTAGTTAAAGTGAATAATTAGTTTAAGATTATTTCGAGGATGGACATGTGGTGTTTTTCTTGCTAAAAATATGATCATCTTGATAAAATAAGGGGAAGAATAATAAATTCTTCTAGTGGGAAAAATTGGTAATAAATTGCACCTAAAGGTGCCCTACAACCTAATATAGGGTTGATGCCAAGTGTAAATGTTTAACATTTAACATTATTATGTATAAACAAAATATAAATTCAACATTGGTTTTACGGAAGTGGAATCTGTATGTCAATTCAATTAAAAAAATAATAATAGGTTAAAAGTAATATAGAGCCGAGTATGGTGGAGATGTTGTAGCGTAAACATTTAAATCTTGAATCAATAAATGATAAAAAGTCAAAAGTAATAAAAATAATAAAATTCAATTTGTTATATTGTAATTATGTTTTGCAGACTTAGCCCCTTGAACTCAAGTTAGAAATTATGCTTAGGGAAAAATTACATAAATAATTATAAGTTACATTGGTCAATGCTAAATCAATAATGGTTGATAGAAAAATCATCCTATCATCTTTCTATTACATAAATAATTATAATTTACATTAGTTAATGCTAAATCAATAATGGTTGATAGACAAATCATCATATAGTCTTTCTTTGAGAGTATGTGAAGTGAATAAGTAAATTGCTTGACGAAAGAACTTGCATAAATTTTGGTGGGCAGTAACCACTAATAATTCTACACATATACAATTTTACTCCTACATAAGTGTTGAAGAAAAAATAAATAATGGTGGCAATTTAACTCCTGTAAGTATATTTTTTACATCTTATTCCTATGCGTTTTTTGTGCAAACACTTGCTTAAATTATGGTGGGAAGTAATTGATGGTAGCTATGTTATTTACTTCAGTATACATTATTTTTAAGTATTTTATTTTTGGATGGTTTCCCTGCAAAGCTTAGGAATAAAAAATCACTACACAAATATCTAAAATCATGCATGAATATTACAACCATATCCATAAATTATGGTGTAAAATATGTAAGGCAGTTATCCACATGACATTATATTATGCAAAGGATGCAATAAAACCTTCAATTTATGGTCCAATAAAATGTTTGAAAATTATTATTTTTAATAAGGTTGAAAAATAAATATCATTTTTCAAAGTTAAACATTATAATTTGCATTGGTCAATGCTAAACTAATAGTGATCAACAAACAAATAGACATTTTCATAACCATAGTTAAATTTAATTAATAAGCATATAAAAACTTAATACTTACAATAAACTTACAATATAATATGTTTCTTAACCATGGATATCAACACCTACTTAACCATGGATTATTATTAACTTGTAAATAAGTTTTTCTACAATACCATGGATCTATACCATGGATTATCAATACCACATGCCAAAAAACATAACTCATTTCACAATAAAAAATTAAAATGTGAAATATTTTAGACATTATATATAACATTGATTAAATAGGGTGAAAATTCTCCATCATATGGATGGAGGCGGGAGAGAGAAAGAGAGGGGGGGACACAGAAAGAAAGAGGGGGGGAGATAGAAAGAGAGAGGGAAGGAGATAGTGACATAGCTAGAGGATGGAAAGAGAGAGAGTGATGGGGACGAGAAAGAGAGGGAATGTAAGAGAGAGGGAGGGAGAGGAATAAAGAGAGAGATAAGGGAGGGAGAGGAGAGAGGGATGGAGAGAGAGGAATGAAGGGAGAGAGGAGGGGAGGGAGAGGAGAGAGGGAGGGAGAGGAGAGAGGGAGGGAGAGAGAGGAATGAAGAGAGAGAGGAGGAGAGGGAGAGGAGAGAGGGAGGGAAGAAAAAAATCATAGATAGATATAGGTAGAGAGAGAGGGAGTGACAAATGAGAGATGAAGAGAAAGGGAGGCATAGAGATGGAGGGAGAAGAGAGGCGAAGAGAAAGAAAGAGAGGGAGGGGGAAGAGAGGGGAAGAAAGAGAAAGAGAGATGGAGGGATATAGTGATAGAGTTGTGGGGTAGAGAGAGAGATGGGGTGAGAGATAGAGGGAGGTGGGAGAGAAAGGGAAAGAGTGGACTTGAGAGAGAGAATGAGAGAGGGAGATAGAGAGGGATGGAGTTAGAGGGGGAGAGAGGGAGGGAAGAACAAATACATAGAAAGATAGAGGTGGAGAGAGAGAGAGAGGGAGTGACAAGGGAGAGATGGAGAGAGAGTGAGTGAGAGATGAGAGGAGGGAAGAGAGAGAGAAGGATAGGAGAGAGAGAGAGGTAGAGAAGGGCAAGAGAGGAAGGGAGACACAAAGATGGAGGGGGAGAGAAGGGGGGAGAGGGAAGGAGAGAGGGAGGGAGATAATGATAGAGTTGGAGGGAAAAGAGAGAGAGAGAGTGATGGGGAGGAGTGATATAGAATTATGCAAGAACACAACAAAATACATATATAAACATAAACACAGAGATGTAGTAGAAATAAAACTTCATCTCATTAATATCAAAGAACTAAAATCTACTTACATACAACATGGGAGTAAGCTAGCTCGGGCGATGGTAGCTTATCTCTGAGAAGAGATGTGACTACATGCCTTTGAACTATGTTAGAATGAGGCTCAATGTCCTTTTTATCATTGAGAAATAATGATAAACCCTAAAAATCCAAAAACCTAACCATAGGATATGAAGTGCCAAAATCTTGTGGGCCTCGTTGGGGTAAGTTGGAATGTCAACTTTCCATGGTTGTAACTTTGGCATATGATCTCCGTTTAACTATCATAATACCTTGTTTCGAAGATCTCAAAGAGGAGGTGGAAAGAAAATTAAGAAATTGGTTGGGAAATTTTACAATGTCTTCATTTTCCATAAAAAAACATCTTTTAGTCCCTCAAAATGGCGGCAAATGTTTATGACTTGAAAAATTGCCAAAAATAGTAAGTTGTGCTACAATTAAGGAAATTGAAAAGAAACAATGGTGGGGGACCAAGTGGAATATGTGGGTGGACACTAATATCCACTTGGATCAATCCTCCCCTTGTAAGAAGAAATGGTCCCCATTGTGTTGAGTGCCTCCATGAGATAGGCAAACTTCTGCTGAACTTGGTCCCTAGTGAGCAACTTGCCTTGGTGCAAGAGTTGGCTAGCTTTGACAACCCAATACAATTGGATCTTATGCTAGAAAGTGTTCTTGATATGTGAGTCCATGATCCGATAAGTTGTGGCCTGTTCCATGTAGTCTGGGTTTAGCTCTGTTGGTGTGAGTTGTTTTGCAATGTTTGACATGTCCAGTAATGGTGGAAAGTATGGTCGCAACCGGTCCACATTGAATACTGGGTGAAAACCAAGGAATAATGGAATGTTGAGCTTGAAGGCATTGTCCCATACAACCTTGGTGATGGTGTATGACCCATATTGGAGTTGTAAAAGCTTGCGGTGGGGTCTAGCAAGGCGCTCGTTCTGAAAATGTAGCCAAACTTTGTTTCCCACCTAGAACTTGTGTGGCACTCGATGCTAATCATGACACTACTTGT
Organism: Pinus taeda; assembly: GCA_000404065.3. Classification (NCBI taxonomy): domain Eukaryota; kingdom Viridiplantae; phylum Streptophyta; class Pinopsida; order Pinales; family Pinaceae; genus Pinus; species Pinus taeda. Next base: position 112,592 of record APFE030168417.1, read on the forward strand.
ACTTAGAATTGGCTCGATCCAATATGCAATGGACCTGCTAGTAGATGTAATGAATGTACTCAATGAAGCTGTTAGCCTAGTTAACTTCAGACTAGACATGAGACGAATCTGATTGAGTAGTTGCAAATGGTATGGGCACATCAATGGGACATAGTGGTTGGAATTCCAATCCCACCTGAAAGGGGCTATGGCCATTTGAGCTATGGAGATATTTGTTGTAGTTGTGCTAGACATAGGGGAGACTTTCATCCCATGTGAATGGATGCTTCGAGTTTTACATGCAAAAATGTGCACGATCATCGTATTGGTGACCTTTGTTTGGCCATTAGTTTGGGGGTGGAAGGTTGTGGACTTAGTGAACTTGGTATACAACATCAACCAAAGGCTTGACTAAAATGTACTCAAGAACCTATTGTCCCGATCTGAGATAATGGACTGTGGTATCCAAAAATGTACCCACACTCATCCAAATAAGAGCTTAGCAGTGGCTTATGTTATGATACTTGTCTTGCAGGTCGCTAGAATGGCCATCTTAGAGAATCTGTCGATGACCATGAACATGCTGTCATTTCCATGCTTAGTTGAAGGAAGGGCTGACATGTAATCCATGGATATGGATTCCTTGGGATGACTAGGAGTCAACATAGGAGTATATAGGCCTTTCTTCTTGATTGTTGGTTGGAAATGGCATAGGTAGTGTAGAATCTAATGTACTTCCCAACATCATGTTGAAGGTTTGGCCGATAAAAATACTTCTCCAACACTGCCACTATTTTCTCTACTATGAAATGTACAACAAACTGACTATAGTGCTCCTCCTATATCATCTTGGCATGGTCACTGGTAGGAATACATAGGTGTCCCAGGTTGCATAACAATGCGTCCTGGAGGTGAAAATATGGAATTTTCTTGCCTTCCAGGAGAATTTGGTATGCGTTGCTGAATTCTAGATTGCTTATGTAAAGGCGCTACCACCTCAAAGTCTCATGTCCATAAGAGTCAAGCACAATGGTTAGCGCCATAATTGGTGGTCGGATGAGATAGTCTACAACATCATTGGTGCTACTCTTCTTGTACTTGATGTTCAAATGGAAATGTTGCAGATATGTGGATCATTTCTGAGGACAATCATTCTACAACTTCCCTTATGTCTGTATGAACTATATGGGTTGGTGGTTTGTGTGGATGAATGTTTCCTTCCCCATAATGTAATGCTTCCATTGTCGGCAAGCCTGCATAATAGAATACATCTCTTTGTCATAAGTGAATACTTTCAGCTTGTATTTGAAAGTGTCTCACTGTGATATGCCATCGGATGCCCTTGCTGGGTAAGAATTGCACCAATAGCATAGTTAGAGGCATCTGTCTGAATTTCAAATGGTTGCTACAGGTTTGGCAATGTGAGCATTGGTGTAGAGCAGAGGCGATGCTTCGACTTTAAAAACTCCTTCTGTTGGGATTCAGGCCAAAATAAATTTTCTTTCGCTCCGCCCTTGGTGACTTGAATCAAATGCTAAGTGATATAAGAGAATCCTAACATGAACCTGCGATAGAAATTGGCAAGAATTAGAAAGCTACGGAGCTCTGCTAGAGTGGTTGGGGTTGACCAATCTTGAATAACTTGTATCTTGGATGGGTCCACATGCACATCCATCTCATTAATGATGTACCCCATATATTGAACTTGGGTCATACCAAAAGTGAATTTCTCCAAATTGGCACACAATTTGTGCTGTCGCAGGGTTTGAAGGACCTGTTAGATATGGTGTATGTTCTCTTCCCAAATTCTGCTGAAGATCAGGATGCCATCGAGGTACACTATCACGAACAAGTTGGTAAAGGGCCGCAATATGTCATTTATCAGTGGCATGAAGTTTGAGGGGGCATTTGTTAACCCGAAAGGTATTACCAGTCATTCGAAAAGACCCTCCTTGTATTTGAAGGCAATATTCCATACATCATAGGGTTCAATTATTACTTGGTGATAACTAGACTTCAAGTCGATCTTGCTAAAATATTTACCCCCCTTGATTTGGTCCATAAGGTCATCAATCAATGGGATTGGATACCTATTCTGGATAGTGATCTTATTCAATGCACGATAGTCAATACAAAGTCTCCAAGTTCCATATTTTGTTTGTACCAACATGATCAAGCTCCCACAGGGTGATGAACTTGATCTGATGTGCCCTTTCTACAACAACTCTTGAATTTGCCTCTTAATTTCATTGTTCACTAGATCATAGCATTGATAGATCAGTTCATTGGGTAGCGACGCGTCTAGGGTTAGATCCATGAAGTGCTTGACTTGATAGTGTAGGGTACCCTTGTAGGTGAGGTGAAGATGCCCCTGTACTCTTCCATGACCTTGTCCATCTGCTGCTACCTTGCAGAGGAGCCCTATCCAGAGGCTGTGGATGTGGCCACAATATTCTTCTTGCCTTGAGGGTGAATTGTAAGGAAGAAAAATTTCCTAGTCCGGGAGATGATCTTACTACATTTATTTGCAGAGAACAAAGATATGGTGGCAGTCATTGCTACCTTCGTTATCTTGTATAAATTATTGCCAAAATAAATAATGACAGTGCAACACCTAGAATCATACACAACATGACACCTTCACAAGTATGTTTGGCCTAATAATATATCAAAAATGTCAAGAGGAGAAACATCACATAATAGCTCATCTGTGAAGGGCTTGATGTTGTAGGGAAGGCGACACTGTTGGCTGAAACAAAGATCTCACCTTTTGTGAAGCCACCTGATGGTGTATGGTTGTAGGTGTGGTGTGGTCGGTAGGCCCAACCGCTTCACGACCTCTACTAAAATGAGGTTTTTTTGGCTTCTGCTATCGACAATGAACTACAACATAGAGCCTTCACCCACATCTGTGAGTGGAAAAACCGCTTCCCCTCCCCTGGATCTTCGGGCTAAATATTCTGGATCTTGGTGGTGGCAACGGTGGCAATAGGCTCCAAATCAATAACATGCTTTCCTTTGTCATTCTTGTTGTCATTTTTTGACTCAGATTCAAAACATGCATCTGATTCAGAAGCCTTCAACTTGACCACCAGTGACTCCTTGGCTCGACACTCACTTTTGTTGTGAGTGGGGATGTTATGGAACTCACACCATTTCTTTGTTTCCTTCTTTATCTTTCTGGTATTGTTCTTTTCTTACGAATTCAATAGGTTGGCTTGGGTGACCCTGCCTTGGATTTTTACTTTGTTCTACGGTTTTGGGGCACATTTCCCTTACTTCAGATTTGTAGATCCAAAGTCTCGCTTCTTGAATTTAAATTTCTGCTCAATCTTGATAGTGTATTGATAGGCGGCACCAACTGAGGAGATTTCTAGGAACTCCATGTCGTCCTAGATTTACTTGTGCCGAAAAACGAGGTACTTGAGTACCAAATGCCACTTAGAATCCTTGATACCCAACTTCGTATGAAGGGTATGAAAAATATTTGTGAACTCCAACACATCTTGGTCCCTTCCCTGTTGTAGTGTGGTCCACTTTATGTATTTAGCTTCATATTCCCCGACAGGGTAATATTGTTCCTTGATAGCGTCTCAGAAATAATTCCAAGTGCGTGCAATTGAAAAGAGTGAGGATTCCCTCTCTTCCTTTTATTCACAATAGGTTTCCCACAAATTCTTGACATGGGGGGCAACTTTGAGGAGTGAAAAAGTAATCTTTTCCTGATTTGAAAAGTAATGAACTGAAAAATATCCTTCCAACATATTTAACCATTTACTTACGGTGTCTACATTTATCTAGCCTTCAAATATGGGAATGTTAAAGTTAAATTGTACCTTAAAAGGAGTGGTGCCTCCAGAGTGGCTGCTGGATGGAGATGCGTCACCTGTGGGTAGCCGCTAAAGGATCTAAGAAAAGTTATCCATAATCACATTCCTCTATTGCTCGAAGGATTCCTCAAGAAATATTTTGAAAGGATCTCTTGCTCCCTCATCTTTTTTTCTTCCACCATGGGAGGCTGTTGGGGTTTGCGAGGCTGGTCTTGCAAAGGTTCAACCAGTTTGAGCCTTAACTCCTTATACCTTGACCTCGTTGGGGACATGAAAAGAAAAACAAAGAAAGAGCAGTCTGCTCTGATATCACTAATTCATACTTATTCATGAATGAAAAAAAATACAAATATAAACATAAACACAAAGATGCAGCAGAAATAAAACTTCATTTCATTAATATCAAAGAACTAAAATATGCTTACATACAAAATAGTAGTAAGCTAGCTTGGGAAATGGTAGCTTATCTTGAAGAAGATATATGGTGGTTGCATGCCTCTGAAGTAGCTTACAATGAGGCTCGATGGCCTTTTTATCATGGAGAAATAATCCTAAACCCTAAAAATAAAAAAACGTAACCCTAGGAGATGAAGCACTAAAATCTTGTGGGACGTTGTGGTAAGTTGGAATGTCAACTTCCCGAGGTCATAACATTGGAACACGAACTCAGTTTGGATATCATAATACCTCGTTTCAAGGATCTCAAAGAGGAGGATGAAAAAATTTTGGTAAACCTATTATGCATTTTTTTGGTCTCTCTATTATCCCTACAAACATCATTTATTCACTCCAAATGGATTTGGAAGTTTAGGACCCGAAAAACTACCAAAAATAGTAAGTTGGCTACAATTAAGGAAAAAAAAGAAACAACGAATGGGGGTCCAAGTGGAATAGGAGGGTGGCCACCAATATCCACTTGAATCAAGGAGAGAGAGAAGGAGGTGGGAGAGAGGGAGAGAGGAAAGAAAAGAGAGAGGTAACCTCATAAGATACCACAGTTGATACTATAGTAAGTTGTTGCATAAAAAGTTTAAAAAGTAAGTTTTTGCATAAAACCTAGAGTAGCTAACAACAATGAACAAAAAGAAGTCCCCTTACAACTCCTTGAGTAAACATAAGTAAGTCCCTATTCGATTAATCACGTAATTTTGAGCACCGAATCATGATCGTATACTTACGACATTGACAAATATCAGGTCTCTAGTGAGTGTAATCAATAGTACAATTACAATACTTTTGAGAGAGAGAAGGAGAGATGGAGGAAGGGAGAGATGGAGTTGTAGGGGAAGAGAGGGAGAGAATAAGAAATACATAAGAGAGAAATGTGGAGAGAGAGAGAGGGTGACAAGGGAGAGATGGAGAAAGAATGAGGGAGAAAGTAGAGCGAGAGGGAAGACAAAGAAAGAGGATAGGGATAGGGAGAGATGGATCCAACCTCGATATGGTATGTGTATATATATAAACCAACCTAGATCCATCTTAACCCCGTATCTATCAAGCACCGAGAGGGATCAAATCAATTTTCACTTTAAAAGAGGTTTGTATCTCAAGAGATTTGATCCCTCTCGATGCTTGATAGATCTAGGGTTAAGATGGATCTAGGCTGGTTAAATAATTATTGAGTAACTAAGGAGATTTCTATAATCTCTTTTTGAGTGCAAAAATTAAGAAAATGTTTGCGCCTCAAGAGTTTTGATTCCTCTCAAATCTTGGTAGATTCCTCTCAGATTCATTTAGATTAACAAAATAAAAAATAGTAATAACAAAAAAAATCAATGTCAACCATAAATAAAATATTTCAATTTCCACTTTAATTTTACATCAACTTTATATACAAAGATAAAATAATAATAATAATATATGAGAGGAATCAAACCTCTTGAAGTGAAAACCTTTTCTCAAGTTTTTCACTCAAAAAGAGATTACAACAATCTCCTTAATTACTCAATAATTATTTAACCATCCTAGATCCATATTAACGCCAAACTCTATCAAACACCAAGAGGGATCAAATCTCTTGAGATACAAACCTAGTTTAAAATGAAAAGAGATTTGATCCCTCAAGTGCTTGATAGATCCAAGTTTAAGATGGATATAGGTTGTTGTTATTAGGTGGCACAAAAACAATCTATAGATGTAGTTAAGTTTTAAATATTAGTGAAGGAACTTACCACATACTTTGAGGTGATAGAGATATTAACATCATTATTATTTGGAATCAACCCATTTTATGCTAGCCTCTACTTTTAACTAATCATTTACAAAGGAAAACAAAAAAAATAAATCAAATAACTCAAACCAGACAAGGGATCAATCCCTTTAATTTTATTAAATGATGTAAAAAAATTAATGTTGGAGACATACTTTTTGGGAAAAATAGTGTGTGGAGAACCTGCAACGTTTGACATTTGGGGTGAACACTTCACCCATCTTTAGGGACCATAAGCTTGAAAATTCAAGGTGAAGAGAGAGAAATATCAATAAATTTAAAGATGATTAGGGTTAATTAGTCATTGGAGGGATGAGTGGCAATAGGGGGAGGGGTACTCTATGGCCAAGAGGAGGACAAAGTGTTGAGGTACTCATGGGATCTTAGTCATATGGAAAATAATCAAGCAAAGATATATGGACTCTATTAGGGACTTTTGTTAGCCAAATAACATGAGGTGGACACACTAACAGTCATGACAAATTCTCTCTTGCCCCTACATAATGTGGCCATAGACTCCCTCCCAAAGGATAAATTTAAGGAAAACATCATTAAAAAATCTAGAAAATTGTGAAAGCTTTCCATCCAAAGCATATTTTAGTTTCCTAACAAACTTCAAGAGAGAAGAAAAAAGTATGCTAAGGATGGGTGTAAATTGAAGATAATTGAATTAAATATTAATGGTGAAATCATGCCTATTATAATTCCTTAAGGACAGATGAAGTCTATTAAAAAAATTCACTAGTAGTGTTTTGTGTTTTGTTTGGGCACTTTTTAAATATATTCACCTACAAAACACCTCCTTTTGTTTCTTAGATATATTCTCCTTAGAAAAATCATGTATTTCTATGGAAAGGAGAAAACAATTGGATTTGTTTTTGAATTAGCTCTATAATGCCTGATATATTTGCAGCGAAGTAGCATATCATTATATGATAAAAATACTCTTTCTTGTTTAAAAACAACACTTGGAGGAAAAATAATTAATTAATTAGAAGGGGGTTTGAATGTTTATTCATAAATAATTTAAAAAGAATAAGGGGTTGGAGGAAAAATAATTAATTAATTAGAAGGGTTTTGAATAGATTTAAATAGATTTAAAGGTTGAACATTCAAATAAATTGGAAGAAGGAATTAATAATAAAATAAAACTAAAAATAAGGGTGTATAAAAAAGAAAGTTCCTAAATCATTATCGGGGCGCTCTACAACCTAGTATGGGGAAGATGTCAAGTATACATTTAAAATTTACCACAGTTAATCTAATGTCAATGTCTGCCCTCATTATGTATAAGCAAAATATAAATTCAACCTTGGTTTAAGGAAGTGGAATTTATATGTCACCTCAACTAAACAATAATAATAATAGATTAAAAGTAATATACGGTGTAGTATGGTGGAGATGTTGTAGTGTAAAAATTTAACTCTTGACTCAATAAATAATTAAAAGTCAAAAGTAATAAAAATAATAAAATTCAATTTGTTATATTGTAATTATGCTTTGCGAGAAATTGCATAAATAATTATAAGTTACATTGGTCAATAGTAAATCAATAATGGTTGATAGAAAAATCATCCTATAGTCTTTCTTTGGGGTAACTAATAAATTGTGATGTGAAGTGGATAAGTAGATTGTTTGGAAAAACAACTTCACAAATTTTGGTGGATAGTAACCATTAGTAATTCTACACATTTACAATTTTACACCTACATAAGTGTTGAAGAAAAAATAAATAATTGTGGGAAATAACTCGTGTAAGTATATTTTTTACATCTTATTCCTATCCAATTTTTATGAAAAGACTTGCTTAAATTATGGTGGGAATCAATTGATGGTAGATATGCCATTTACTTGAGTATAAGTTATTTTCAAGTATTTTATTTTTGGATGGTTTTCCTGCAAAGCTTAAGAATAAAAAATAACTACACAAATATCTAAAAATCATGCTTGAATATTGCAACCATGTCCATAAATTATAACATAAAATATGTAAGACAATTATCCACATCGCATTATATTGTGCAAAGGTTGCAATAAGATCTTCAATTTATGGTCCAATCAAATGCTTATTTTTTATTTTTATTTGTTTTAATAATGTTGAAAATAAGTATTTATTTTTTAAAGTTAAATACCATAATTTGCATTGGTTAATGCTAAACTAATAGTGATCAATAGAAAAATAGACAATTCGATAACCATATTTAAATTTAATTAATAAACATACAAAAAATTAATACTGGATATTATTATCTTGTAAATAAATTTTGTTATAATGCCATGGACCATTACCATGGATTTTCAATACCACATGCCAAAAAACATAACTCATTTCACAATAAAAAATAAAATATAAAATATTTTAGACATTA
>APFE030168417.1:122499-150891 GCA_000404065.3 Pinus taeda
TTTTTATTTTTCAATTACTTTATCTCTCTATATAAATTTGATGTAAAAGTAAAGTGGACATTGAAATATTTTATTTATGGATAATATTAAATTTTTTTGTTCTTACTATTTTATATTTTTTTAATGTAAATGAATCTAAGAGGAATCTACCAAGAGCTAAGAGGAATCAAACCTCTTAAGGTGCAAACCTTTTCTCAAGTTTTTCACTCAAAAAAAGATTATAGAAATCTCCTTAATTACTCAATAATTATTTAACCAACCTAGATCCATCTTAACCACAAATCTATCAAACATCAAGAGGGGTCAAATATATTGAGATACAAACCTCTTTTAAAGTGAAAAGAGATTTGATCCCTCTCGACGCTTGATATATCTAGGGTTAATATGGATCTACACTAGTTTTTATATACACACATACCATATCTAGGTTGGATCCATCTGTCTGTCTCCCTCTCCTCTCTCACTCTTCCCTCCCGCTCTACTCTCTCCCTCACTATCTCTCCATCTATCTATTGTCACCCTCTCTCTCTCCATATTTCTCTCATGTATTTATTCTTCCCTCCTTCTCTCAACCCCTCCAACTCCACATCTCTCTTCCTACCTCTCTCCTTCTATCTCTCAAAAGTATCGTAATTATACTACTAATTAGACTCACTAGAGACCCCATACCTCTTAGTTTCACAAGTATATGATCATGATTTGGTGCTCATAATTACGTGATTAATTAAAAATGCACATACTTATGTTTATTCAAGGAGTTGTACGGGGAATTCTTCTTTTTTTTTGGTTGTTATTAGCTACTCTAGGTTTTATGCAATAGCTAACTTTTTAAACTTTTTATGAAACAACTTACTATAGCATCAACTGTTATGCAACTGGCTTACAAAATAAAAGAACAAATAAATCAACGACTTCAAAATAAGTCTCTTCGAGGGGGGGAACCTCCTTCACATTACACAAATGAACAGTTCTTGGATTATTCAAATGACAAAACCTCCTTTCTATATATAGGAGTCTAAGGTATCATAATATAATCAAAGCCTGCATAACAATAATAATATAAGGTCACAACAATAACAATAGTGGGCTTCTATGGGGCACAATAATAACAATGTGGGGAAAACAAGGACACAACAATAACAATAAGGGGTTACAATGAAAATAGTAATGGGGAAATCATTAGCATTATAGGGACCTAACATGGCCCTCTCCTTCAAAAAAGTGTTTTCCTCAATGCTTGAGTAGTTCTGGATGCTTATGTATAAAATTATCATCCTCCCTTGTGGAATCTTCAGTGGGTAAGTTCTTCCGCTTGATGAGATAATCTAAAATTCATCGATTTCGTAGCTGTCGAGTTCTTGCTTCTATGACTGCTTCAGGTTCCACTATGATTTTTCCTTCCTCGTCAAGTTTTGGAAATATTGTATTAACTGGGAGCTTGTCACCTATAACCTTCTTTAACCATGAAACATGGAAAACTAGGTGCACTCAGGAAGATGCAGGAAGCTCCAATTTGTATGCCATACTACCAATCTTTTTCAACACCTTGTATGGACCATAATACTTTGGTGATAATTTATTATCCTTCTTAGCTTGCTTGAGGGACATTTGTTTGTAAGGTTGTAGCCATAGAAATACCCAGTCACCTACATCAAAACTTCTTTCACTGTGATGTTGATCTGTCTATTGTTTCATTCTATTCTCCGCCAAAGTGAGGTTATCCTTTCAGAGTTAGAGAACCTGTTGTTGATGCTCGATGTGATCTTCCACTGCTTGAACCTTAGAATTTTCTCTTAACGATGTTGTGATGGATGGTGGATGATATCCATAAAGTTCCATAAATTGGGTCATTTTTGTTGCAGTATGGAAGGAAGTGTTATATCACTTGTTTCCACTCCTAGAGACAACCTTGGATTGATTACAAGACCAGTGCCTGGGTACATCTAAATCTGCATGCCTCAAATGGTTCTCAAGAAGGAGGAGACGTCACCCGTATTATATACATGTTGAGCATGAGAGAAGGTATGTAATTACCACTCATTTTGTCATCTTTTCCTTGAACTCATAACTTCTTTACATTAAAAAATAAGTATATGGTGAAATATTACGATAGAATCTAGAAGATTTCTATGCAACGTAAAATGACTAATAATTACCCTTTTCCTATGCAGAAAAAGGAGAAAACAAAAGATCACCATTCTAAAGGAAAAGACAAGACAAGGTTAACTGTTGTCCCTTTGATAGGGAATCATATCCAAACAAGGCAATCTAAACTGGATCACATAAGCCAGGGAAAGGAAGAGGAGATACCAAATCGGCGTAAGAGAACGTGAAGGTAACTGATAACTAACAGTATGGCAAATCCCTCAGGATCCTCTGATCTTGAGGGATCGCTACCTTAACGATTCTCTATATCATTGATATCTCCGCTCGACTGCTATAAGAAGAGGTAGCATTTCTAGCCTAAGGGATGGGACTATTGTGGTTTTTATGAAACTTACTGTTGTAATTGGAACTTTGATCATCAACTCTCTCTAAGAGCGATTACTGTAACTCTGTTTTGATGTGTAATATATAAACTTTGGTTGCTGTTCCATCTTTGATTCTAGAGTAATCTTAAGCAGTGTGTCCTTGGAGGCTAAGGGCCTGGCCCTGGTGGATCACTTGCTCCTATACCATTATTTTCCAATGCGTGTGTGATTTGATTTCTTTTATCTACTCTGTTTAGTAATCTGATGTTCCTTACTATTTTACATATCGGTTCTGTTATATTTCATGTACTTGAATAAGTAATGTTATTCTCTGCAACATGAATGTTATGCTATTCATTTTAACTTTATATCGCATCGTTGTTCCTTTAAACAACTGATATTATCATATAACATTGATGTTCCTTATCGATTGCCATTGTTGTTCGATTACAGGGTAACCGTGCTGTATATTCGTAAATCGGTATTATTGTGTATTTATCTACGGCTTAATTTTAAACGTGATTGCTATTCATTTGGGATTACTATTCCATCGTGGTCACAATTGTTGTTCCTTTATAACCATGATTCATACTTGTTATATCGGAGCTCAGATTGCTGTTCCTTTTAATATAGGAGTGATATGTGTAATACTCGATTGGGTTTTGCCATGTATTTACATTTGGTTGAAGTTGCTGTTCAATATTTCATTTCCGCTAGTTTACTGTCTGATTTATGTTTGTTGTTCAAATCATTTCTAAAGTAAATATTGTTGCTCAATTCCTGTAGGATACAATTATTGCTTCATTCATTTATGTAGGTTAAGGCTTTGCTGTTCAATCCCATTAGATAGATTAGTCGCTGTTCCATTTCCTGTCATTTGAATTAACATTGCTTTGGTGTGTAGAATGATTTGAAACTGTAGTGAACATCGACATATGTTGTCCAGTTCCTAGGTTGATGATCTTTTCCTTGAATGTTTTTATAATTGCATCAGTTTACAAAGGGAAGAGTTACTGTTACTGTACCCTTGACTGATAAGTTGCTATAGCTTTTTGAGTGCGTGATTTGAGTTTTGAGTTTCTTTCTAAAAGTAGATTTTATTCCAAGCATCCGTTTACTCTTGTATTTAAAGCACTATATTACTAGCATTACTCTGACAAATGACTGCCTCAAACTGAGTACACTCTTTGAGATAACAAATTGTTCCTGGATTGATAATTAATGTAGGGTAAATAGAGGTGAAAAAGACCCTTTTTACTGCTCGACATTTTGGCGCTGTTGCCGGGGAAGAGTGTAGCCATTTGTTTCCTTTTCAGAGTAGTGTAAGTACCTGCTAGGAAATAATTGGGTTTTAAAATGGAAGGTAAGAAACTACGTACGGAGGATGTAACAGCCTTGCTCCTTTGCCCACTTCCCTGTAGATTTGTTGTTGTTTTGGGTAGAAATCAGTATTTGATTTGTGTACATGACTAAGCAGAAAAAGCCTGAAAAGAACCCCAAACCGCTACCCAAGCCTGATAAAGCTATGGGGCCGGTGACCCTTGGCCGATCAACCTTTATAGACAAAATCTTGAAGAAAGTAGAATCTCAGCCTTTAGTAGGACCTAGAAAAGTTGCTTCTAGACAACCTACTAGTACCCTTCAGGCCACAGGATCACCATCTATAGCCTTTGCTGAGGTGCATAGTCAAAACGAGGAGAAAGATTTTAAAGAAATTGAGAATTCTAGCCAAAATCATTACAAGAAGGGAACCTTAGCAACCTCTATGAAGGAAGAGGAGAAACAGGGGAAATTGAAGAACCAAGATCTCCTCTTGGAATAATTTAGCCATTAAGTAGCCCAGAGAAGGGAAGTGCTATAAAAATCATTCATAACAAAGTTGAAGAACCTCAAGAATCAAAATCCCCCCAGACATTAGGAACTCTCATCATCCTAGACAAAGGAAGTGCTATTAAGGCCATTCCTGTTAAAGCCATCCCCCCTTAGTCTAGCCAACCTAGGAATACCCTCCTAGAAATTCTAGAAGGTTATTGGCACATATTTGACCAAATGGCCCAGAACCAGCGAAACATCCAAAATTCCACACTGCAATATCCCATTGTAGATACTGTAGCCAATGCACCAATGAAGGCAATTCCTCTCCAGCATATCCCTACATTTCATGGCCTAACATCGGAAGACACAGATGCATTTTTGTTTGAATTTGATGTGATGTGTAGAGGATATGACTATACCACTGGTCCCCGGAAGCTGAAACTATTTCCTTCTACATTAAAAGGAGTTGATTTACGATGGTTTATGGGGTTGGGTGGAGGTGTTATAAATAACTGGGAATAGATGAAAGGTGTTTTTCTGAAGAAATATCAAGATTATTGTAGATCTAGAGAGTTAAAAGATGAAATATTTCAGGTGGGAGCCAGACCTAACGAAACATTAGAAGAATATGTTGAACATTTTCAATATAATCTTCAAATATCTCCTTATGCATCATTACCCTTACCTGATAATGTATTAAAAATAACATTAATTAAAGGCATGAAGGAACAATGGATTAAAACATTGAATATTATGGGAAAAGGAGACATCTATCAAGAGGATTTTGCTAACATCATTGATTTATGTATCAGGAGCTCACGAGGAAGCACAAGGCTAAAACCAACAGAACATGACAGGTTTACAAGGGACAACAAGATCTTTGGAGAAGGAGTAGCTCGCGCGGAAATTGGAAATTTATTAGAAAATTTGAAAACTGATATTGTGGGAACTCTGACAACACAACTCGATATTATGCAAGCCAAGCAGAAACAAGCAGAGGCAGAGCAAAATCTGGCAATCTTTTGTCCCAGATGCAGAAAGAAACAGAACCACAAAGAGTGCCCATTAAATGCAGTTCAAGTTTGCACCATTTGTACAAAAGACCACTCTACAGAAAGTTGTCCCTCACTTCCTGGTTTGAAAGCAGTATACAAAGAAGCGGAAGAGGAACCAGAACTGGTGTACCTACTTAATCAGCGCTGTCAATGGCAGTCGCAACAATCAGGTATGTTCCCCGATCCAGCTTCTTCTTTTCAGCCTCTGCAATATCATGCTCAACAATATAATACAATGTGGCAAAATCAACCTCCTTTCTCAAACTGGCCACAACAACCATTTCCTTCATCATCACCATGACTGAATCAAACAAGCCAATATAATTGGCCAAATTTTCCCTATGCCCCACCATAATGGCAAACCAATGCATATCCAGCACAATGGTCGCCTCCTACTTCATAGAGTCAAGCCTGGCAGACAAACTAGCAAAGACCGATGAATAAGCCAGTAGGAACCGTTCCACTCCCTCAACCTAAACTGCCAGCATTGCAACAAAACCCCAGTCCAACTTAAGACCAAAACTCCCAGCCCAACCCAACCCTAATCCAAATAATAGATTGGTTCAATCTATTCAAATAATTGAAACACCAGAGATAGAAACCAATCTAAGGGAATGCAATGACCTTCAATTAAGGTTTGGGCGCATTATAGAAACCGAGGGAGATAAAAATGTTCAAATTGAAAATCAGTTACCTATAGAACAACTGTTACAAGAAAAAGATGTGGCTACAAAACAAACTCATGATCAAACAACCACATCTTCTTCTCCATTCCTAGAATGATTAATTATATCGCGACCCATAGAACATCCTGATTTTGATATTTTGGGAGAACTTAAGAACCTATACATAAAAATCTCACTCCTCCAAGCCATCCAAGATATCCCAATATATGCCAAGACCATCAAATAACTATGTATAAAAAGACTAAGGAGGAGAATAACAAATAATCCAACAGTCCAAGTAGTTGGCACCTTATCTGACCTATTATCGGGAAAAGGAACACCTATCAAATATGAAGACCCAGGAAATCCAATAGTGATAGTCCAAATCAATGGACTAACCTTTTCAAATGCCTTAGTCAATTTAGGGGTTGCAATTAATATCCTAACAACCACCACTTGTCGAAAACTGGGCATTACATCAGTAGAACCAACTTCAACTTTATTAGAACTGGTTGACTAATCAATGGTTAGGCCGGAAGGTACACTACATGATGTCATGGTATCTGTTGATTCCTGGGAATATCCTGCAGAATTTCTGATAATAAACCCTAAAAACTGACTTGATGGACATCCATTAATTTTAGGTAGACCTTGGCTTGCAACTGCTGATGCTTACATTGGCTACCAACAAGGCAGTATGACCATAACTAGAGGGCCTAATATCAAAAATCTAGCCTTATATCCTCCAACCCAGCCAAGTGTCACAATAATAAAAACTAACAAACATCTTGTATCATACCTTACTGAAAATATTAGATCCCCATTAACTATAGAATATGCCCTTGATTTCAAAGATCAAATAGAAGATGATATTATTAACAATTTTATTAACCAAGTTGAATCTAGATCTCATATACAATGTCACATGATAGAGGCAGCTTTTGATAATGAATTGGAAGAAGATCCTCTCAAAGAAACTCATGACCAGACGATACCTACTACCTCTGTTTCAAATAACAAAACTGTAGAGATTGAGCCAGGAATAACTTTAAACATTAATAGTAACATGACTCCTGAACAAGAACAGAAACTGATCCAGCTACTAAAAAAATATAAGGAATCATTTGCATGGGATTATCCGGATATGAAGGGAATCGATCCCCAGTTATGTACACACCACATTTTACAAAAAAAGATGCAAGACCTATTCGCCAATCCCAAAGAAGACTTAATCCTCATTTAAAAGACATTGTGAAAGTTGAACTACAAAAACTTTTAGATGCAAACTTTATTTATCCTATCTCTGATAGAAAATGGGTCTCTCCGTTTGTAGTGGTGTCGAAGAACAATGGAAATTGGAGGATTTGTGTAGATTACAAAGAATTAAATAAAGCAACCTAGAAAGACCACTTTCCCCTTCCATTTATTGACCAAGTATTAGATACATTAGCAGGAAAGAAATTCTTTTCTTTCCTGGATGGCTTTAGTGGATACAACCAAATTTAGATTGCCCCTGAAGACCAAGACAAAACTACTTTTACCTGTCCTTTGGGAAGGTTTGCCTACAGAGTCCTACCTTTTGGCCTATACAATGCCCCTGCCACATTTCAAAGGGTTATCCTTAGTATCTTTTTAGATTTAATAAATGAAGGGCTTGAAGTATATATGGATGATTTCACACTATACAGAGATGACTTCAACCCAGCACTAGATACATTGGAAAAGGTGCTCCAACGATGTATCCCTACCAGACTCTGCCTAAGCCATGAAAAATGCTATATGATGATGACTGAAGGTCTCATCCTAGGTAATTATATTTCAGCAGCTGGAATACAGGTAGACTTAGCCAAAATTCAAATAATCTTGTTAATACCCACTCCCACCACACAGACGGAGGTACGCAGTTTCCTTGGATTTTCTGGTTATTATAGAATATTTATAGAACATTTTTCTCACATTGCTGCACCTCTATACACACTGACAGGGAATGTTGACTTTGTTTGGACAAATAAATGTGACAAGTGGTGGTGCGTTCTTTATGGGTTCTAGATTAGTATCTTGGTTCAGTAAGAAACAGAGTTTGATTGCCTTATCTACAGCTGAAGCGGAATATGTTGCTGCTGCATCTTGCTGAACTCAACTCCTTTGGATGATGCAGACCTTGCAGGACTTTCAAATCACTTGTACACCACCTATCTCCATCTTATGCGATAACACAAGTGCAATCAACATCTCAAAGAATCCTGTCATGCATTCAAAACCAAGCACATACCAATCAAGTATCATTTTCTCCAGGAACAAGTGCTTGAACAAAAGGTCAAGTTGGAGTATGTTCCTTCTAAGGAACAAGTTGCTGATATTCTCACCAAACCATTGCCCAGGGATACTTTTGAATACCTCAGGCAAAAGCTGGGGGTTGTTGATGCATCATCTTATTGTTGAGACTCTTCTGATTGTTGGTTGTACGCATGATTCATCTGGGGTATATGCGTACATGTGCTGGGTTGCGGCACAGGTTCAGGGGGAGAATATAATGCATTGTTGGCATTATGGAGGATGTACAAAAGGAGATCATGGGAGCTGGTCTGAATATAGCTGCAATATTTCTCTATCTCTTTCTTGGTCATTCATGGTGTCTGGTGGATTATGGTTTTTCTTTGCAGATCTGGTTCATATTCAGGGGGAGCATAACCCTTTGCCCTTGATGTCAAAGGGGGAGAATGTCGCTGAAGTTTTTGAGGTTGCCATCAAGTCCAAAGGGGGAGATTGTTGGCATTATGTTCCTGATATGGTTATATGTTACAGATGTTGTACTTGATGGCAACACCCATGGCATGGCTCTCAATACGATGAGAATTAAGAAGTACACAGGAGAACAGTTCAGAAGATGCGTACCCGCAGGTATGCCATGCAGGGACCGCGTCCAGACACGCAGGTTACCCATTCATGAGGTCCGTACCCCCAGTGCACACACTTCAAGGCAGCAAAGCGCGCACACGTGGGGTTCCTTATGTTTAACCCTTGGTATTTTACCCATTCATGAGGTGCGTACCCCAGTGCACACACTTCAAGGCAGTAAAGTGCGCACACGTGGGGTTCCTTATGTTTAACCTTTGGTATTTAGCCGACAGTATTGTGTTATTATGGTTTTGGCCCGTGGTATTGGTCGATGATTTGAGGAAGAGCTTGCCTATATAAAGCAAAGGAGATCATTTGGCTTGTGTATGCTTTTGGGTTGAATATCTTAAGATCTGAAATATTGGGTTATTGTTTCAAAAGCTCGATCTATCTGAAATATTTGGGTTTTCATCTCTGCAGAAGGACCATCATCAGATCCCTTTCCTTCATCAGGGGCTTTAGATTTACAGTTCCTTTTGTAGTGCCCTTCCTTTCCGCATTTCTAGCACACCACCTTTACAAGTTTTCCTGGAGATTTAGATCTCCCTCTAGATTTAGATCTCCCGCTCAATGACTTATTTTTGTTTCTATTCTGGGATTGTCCTTGTACATATAAGGCATCACCATTCTGGCTCTCCATTATTTTCTATATCATCTCCTCCATCGATAAGGATGAGACTATTTCATCAAACTGCAAGGCAGTTGCATTGCTACCTATTACAATAACTAGACTATCCCATGAATCTGGTAGAGAACACAACATATTGATGCACTTACCTTCATCTGAAATTTTAATATCAACAGATAATAACTGACTTACCACAATACTAAATGTGTTCAAATTCTTTGTCACCATGTCTCCATCTTTCATCCTTAGGTTATACATCTTTTTATGTAGGAACAATTTATTCACCAAAGACATAGATTGGTACAAAGTCCCTAACTCGTCCCAAAAAGCCTTAGCTGTAGCTTCCCATGATACATTCAACAATACTGAATTTGATACACATAATCATATTGTTCTCTTTTCCTTTTGATCCAACTTCTTCCATTCTTCATTGGACACTCTTGTTGGTTTAGTAATTGAATCTACCACGATCCACTGATCTTTATCCACCAATAGATCCTCCATCATGAGTTTCCATGGCTCAAAACTATGACCATTAAATTTCTCGATCTCTATCTTTCCACTTCTTGCCATCTTCTTTCACCACTAGAATTGATCCTGCAGATCTCCCACTCAACGTGGTCTACCACAATACTGAGCGAAACCCCTCAGCAACAAAGGCATCCCCTTGAAGCCACAACAACTCTGATACCAAATGTAGGTTTTAACCCTGTATAGAAATTACTTGCACACGAATTCTTAAAGCACAGAAAATAAACAATGTGAGAGCATAACACATAAAACACATATACATAGAGATTTTCCCCTGGATCCCAAAACCGGGTCTACTAGCTTGATTTTTCATTATGTTCCTTTCAATGTTACAGTACATATTTATACATCCCGAAGCATCCAATACCATGGAACGAAAACCATTGTGTCCAAAACCATGGATCGAAAATCATTGCGTCCAAAACCATGTGTGAAAACCATGCACAAAACCTTAGGTAGGTTCACCCAACCTAATATAGGGTCCAATTTTTTTTTTCCCTGGGGCCCTCGGACCCTGTAGACGGTGGCTACCTGCCCCCCTCAAACCCCCTGGACAGTGGGGGCTACTGCCCCCCCTGTGACCCCCCGCTGCACAATCAACGCAATGAAAGGGGAGCTGTCACCCCCTTGTGACCCCCCCGCTACGTAATCCACACAAAAAAGGGGGGGCTGATGCCCCCTTTTGACTCCCCCAGTGAGAAATCAATGCAACAAAGGGGGGGCTCTACCCCCCTCTAACTCCCCGGTTAACTGCGTGGGCTAGTCGTGGAAAGAATATAACACAACCCGACAGGGTTAACAACTCAAAAGTCTCTTGAGGGCTAATTTTTTTTTGGGGCTAGCCAAACCCCTGCAGTTGTAAGATAGCCATTTCATCAAGAAACATAGACAAGGGTGTCTGGTGCTCTAAGTACCCTTTCTATGGTGTTCTGGCACCCCTGGGAAACATCTACCCAAACAATTTTGATGACTTTGGAGATTTTGGAAGGTCTGCCCCAGGAGGGTTTGTGCTCTATGGTAGAGGATGGGATGCCCATACAAAACATGTTAGGGTTTGTCTAATGATGGGATTAGAGGTTGTAGGAGTGTGAGCCTGAATTTGTATGGGATTGAGGAAGGTGTTGGTGACCCTGTCCAAGGACAGTCGACGGGGTGGTGGAGAAGATAGGAGAGGGAAGATCAAGAGCACAATTGATGGGGGAAGTTACCAAACATGTAGTATATGTAGATGATTCCACAGAGACAATAAAATTATTGAAAAATAGAGCAGAGGGCAAGGAAGAAGAAACAATACTCGATGTAGAAGCAACCTCTGCAAAAAACTGGGATCTAGTCAGTGGAGGGGATATAGGTGATATCTGGGCAGAAATGGATGGTAAAGAAGTGACCCCATCTGCATCCTTTGGAAGATTCGGACCTATGGGCTGCTCATCCATAATCGGGTCTTCCGCCTGTCAATGCTTCATTCCACTTGTAGCAGTCGAAGTAGAAGGTGTGAGCAGTGGGAAATACTTGTAGAGATGACCGACCTTATGGCATCGTTTGCACCTAAATGGAACTCCCTCATAGTTGAGGTTTTGACGATGATATAAATGTCGCCAATGGAGGGTTATCTTTTCCTCCAACCCTTCCCTCGTGTCCAAATTAACTAGGATGCAAGCCATTGTCATGATTCCTATCTTCTCGAAGGATTGATCATGTTCCAGGTATGTACCCAATGCATCTCCAATGCGCTTGAAAACCACATGCGTCCAGAATTGCATTAAGGCTCGACAAATGGACCCAAATCGGCCCTACTCCTAGTTGTTCTTTATTTGGGTCGAAGAGTGGATCCCATCTCTTTAGCAGAACCAATGCTAATTCAATGTGCTAGAACCAAGATAAAATCTAGTCTATATACTCCTCCCTGTGAATGCGTAGGGAAAACCACCCACTAGCCATCACCCAAATGATGGGCAGTTGTTTAAGAAAGGAGCCCCAAATCTCTATGTTCCAAAGATGAATCCTCTCGACTGAGTAGTTCCTCACACGAACGCGGCCTACCGGGACCTTCTTAGCTGTCTTTGCAATTTCACCCATTGAGATGTCTTCGCCCAAAGTGAGGTTGATGTCCTTATCCACTGCTTTAAGGCACCTGCCTTTTTTGAGTTTATCAGAACAACGGGTGTGAAATAGTCCCTGAGAAGGCCATAGATGCCCTAATTTACAATATGGGGGGTGGATGGGTTAGATTTAGGGTTAGGGATTGAGGAGCTAAAGCAATTAGAGCGGATAGGTGTGCTAGGGTTAGGTCCACCAAGGTTTAAGATAGCGTTATAGAGTGCAGGGTTAGTGAAGGAGGAAGGCCCGGGTGGGGGGATGCCTGAGGAGGATGGGGTGTAGCTGTTATATCTCCAAATCTCACTCTTGATGTTTGTGATGCTGCACTCATGGCCTAGGGCAACCCCTCCTTCCAGACCTAGTCCAAATACTTAAAAAACAACGTTTTACTCCCTATGGGCGACATTGCCTTGAGCTAAACGCGTGTGTATGCGGGTCTGTGTATACCCAACCCATGTATATGTCTTAAAACACTTAAAAAAATTAAATCTCATTAATTTCGGGCGGAGATCATGGGTTTTACCTGTTGATTACCTATTAGTGCCCGTGGCCCAACTGTTCCCAACGAATTCCCAACTAAAAAACTACTTTGGGAGAAGTATAAAAAGGCTTCAATGGGAAGGCCTAAGGAGGAGAGAAGTGAGAGAAAAATCACTCTGCTAATATTATCCCTGACTAGGTCTGAAGATCTTTGTGCTTCCAGCACTTCCCCCATTACAAGAAACCTTTGTTTTCTTGAGTTATGATGTCTTCCCATTAGTTAAGATATCTTGGAGTGAGTCATGGAAGGAGTTTGTTGAAGGCTTGAGACTGGACGAATCTGTAGGACGGTTCTGCTTGGAGCTTGCGAGAGGAAGACTCAGGTGAAATCATTCCTTTCTGTACTTTAGTTATCTATAATAAAAGAAACACTTGCCTTGTTCCTAATATAAATCTTCTTCATGCTTATGGTATCAATGTTATGATTCATGTATGAAGGGTTGTTTTAATTGTATAACTAACTACCTTTCGATATGCTGTGAAGTTTATTTCCTTATGATGCTTGTTCCATATACTGCTATGCTTTCTAGAATTGATTGTTTTGCAGGTTGAAGGATAAAAAAGAACTCCAAGGGGGTTTGTACCTTAGCTAGATCTTCCCAAACGAAATATCCCCACGTGCACCTCTCTTCATGTAGTTTGTTTATATTAGCATCATGGCTGTGTGGAATGCTTGTTTTTCTTTGTAGATAAACCCCGATCTGCTAGGGTATCAACCCAAGACCCTAGGGGAATTTGTCCTTAAAAACAGTGCGAAGTAGAAATGTGGGGAAGCTGGGGGAGCGACGCATTGAAGGTAGGTGAGGGTTGAAGAAAGGTACCAAGCAAGTTCAGGGTAGGTGGGTAAAGAGGAGGACAGTCTAGACCAGGGGCATCATTGATGTTAACCGAGGGTGGGGGATGGGGCACATATAGACCTGGTCAGACTTAGGTAGTGTGAGCAGCAGACAGAGGTCGCTGTGTTGTAGCGAAAGGACTAGAACCTGACATGGAGCATTGGTGAGACAAAATGACCTCCTGTGGATGAGGGTCCTCCTCATTGTCCACATCGTCCAATTCCATTGTTACCGATAGTAAATAGTCAGTGATAGTAACGGTTGGTGAGAAGAAATGGGAAGATCGCAAGGATGGAGGGAACCAGGAAAACCGTAGGAAGGAATGTCGAAAACCATAGGAGGAGATGGTAGTTAGACAGGTTAGGGGTTAGGCGAGTTGCAATGGTTAGTCTAGACCATCAAGCCCTGGGCGAATGAGCCACAAAACCGCCATTTTTTCCATCCTTCAGAGCTCATCATTTTCGAGTGTAAACTCACCATTGTATCTTCCAACTTCATGCAGTATATGTGTTTTAAATAACTATTTAACCTCATAAATTGCTCATAAAATACACTCAAAACTTAACACATAATTCCTCACATTTTGGTTAATTTGAGATGATCCTAAACACATTTTTTTAAATATTGATGAGGAAGATTGCATAGCATTAACAAATTTTCACAACATTCAGATCAAGTTGGTATCAGAGCACTGTTAGCTCATTTTAACCTTAAGATGGTTTGCCAAGGTTAGCTAGAAAATTAGCTATTGGTTTTGTATTTGTGCAAGGAGAATTTAACTCTGAGCAAGTTTATGTGTGTAAGATGAAGAAGGGATATGGTCATAGATGATTATTTGTTGAGAATTTTTTTGAAGCTTTTTGATGCATTACAAGTGTGATGGAAGCTTCAACAAGTGATGTTTCTAAGTCATCTTCCTTAATAAGATTCTTTAATTTAGAGATGTTGCAAGAGCTTATCATCAAGAGAGATATGGTGCAAGAGATGAATGAAGATAGGAAGGAGAACACTATGCTTAAAGAGGAGTTGATGGCCATGATGGAGGAGAAGCAAGAGCTTCTTGAAAAGATGCATGAGATGGAGATTCAACTCCATGATGCCAAGGAAACCCTAGCCAAGTATGTGCATGAAAATGAGGTATGAAATTCAAGTTTATCTTCAATTTCCTCTCAAAATGAATGTTTTGGTTCTTTTGAAAGACACACTAGAGGAATAGGGTCCAAATTATTGATGAAGATGGGCTATGAAGGTAAAGGGTTAGGCAAACATGCACAAGGCGTAGTTGAGCCAATTGTTGTGAAGTATTTGGGTCTTGGTTATGGACAACATGATGGAGAATTCTCCAAATCCAAGGAGGCACATGAAGGTGTTCCAAGAAGGACTTTCATTACATGTTCATTACCTCAAGCTTGTGAAGTTTTTGTTCATGAGGAATGCAAAAGTTTTATACCCACTCTACAAGAATATTCTCATAAGAAAGAAACTAGTGGAAATGGCAAAGAAGAGGATGTTGAAAGCTCTAAGGTCATTGAAACCATTGTTGGTATTCTAAATAGAACCACTACCTCATAAAATTCACCTCTTCAAGAAGGTGACAAAGGTGAATGTGCAAGGTATAAATATGCCTTTAATCAAGTTTCTTTTAATTATGCTAAACATGGTAAATCTTCACATAAGATTTGGAGAAAATTTACATGTTCGTTTTGTGGTTTGAATAACCATACTGTTTTGAGGTGTTGGAAGAGGATAACCATACATAGGAAACTTTCAAAACAAAAGAGGCAAAAAGCCAAAGGTCCATTGGATAATGGAAACCATGTTGAAAATAAGATGCAATTATTTTGCACTCATTTCCATAAGCAGGGTCATCTTGTAGACAAGTGTTGGACTTTGCATCCAACAAGTCATCCACAACATTTGAAGAAGGTGGAGAGAGATTTTGGTAAGAATGGAAAAGAGGATTGCATAATTGATGTGGGTCAGGATGATACACATGATGAAATGCAACCAAAAGAAGCACCATTGAAATGGTTTGGAAAGAGATTGTTAGATTTCTTAACCAATTAAGGCCTTGCATTTCTTTTGATAATTGATGTAAATCTTTCCTTATTGATGCATTTCCTTGTTATTTGGATGCATTTCTTTTCTCCTGAAAGTATGTTGCATATTGCATGAAGAAAGATGTTGGAAAAGTAGATTTATGTTGACTCACTTAGATGCAGAAAAGATGGCAATTTGCAACTACAAATTTGCATGCACGTTGCAATCTTGAACTTGCATGTTTATGCCAGGAAGGTGTTAGAAAGTGGAGTATGTTGACTCACTTTATTGCATCAAATTTGGTCATTATAGCTCTTTAAGTACTCGTACATACCAATGATATTCTTGTACTTGTGGTTGTACTTGTGAGAGAGTTGAGAATTGCTATACATGCATGAGAGTTAGTGTATGTGAACAATGGAATTTTTAATAGTTTCATTGTGCTTGAACATGCATGAGTGATTGACTTGTGTTGGTTGATTTCTTTGTTAACATGTATGCTGTCAACTTGAGAATGTTTATCATTTCCATATGCATGAGTGTCGCCTTGTGTGGTCGATTGATTGTTACATGTACGTTATATCGACTTGGAAGAGTTGATTTTGTCTCGAAAAATGAAAGGGATATTTGATGAATTGTTTCATGAGAATGTGGAATTATTGTTGTAAATCGTCAAGTTGTTTTACATGCTTTTTCTTGAATTGAAATTTAGCTGTTTGAAGAAGCATGTTTTGTCAACTTGTTTTTAGTCAATGGTTTATACAACAAGATGTAAGAGTACATGGTGATGTTCACATGATGTGACATTTGTTGCTTTGAAGAAGCAAAAGGACGAGGTTGTTGTTATAGACATATTTGGGCACTACAACCAAAATCACATATTTCCATAAACCAAGGGATTCTAATTCCCTAAAAGTGTTGTTTCATACCCTAAAGGGGCAAGGTCAGCTGATTACATCATCTCCCAGAAGTTCTCCATGAAAAACTACTCAGAACTGGTTAAAACTGGATCATCTCACTTGCTCCATGGTCAGGGTGCGATGCATCTCACCTACTACACATGGGAGGTGTGATGCATACTGAAAATTCCTTCTATAGGGTGTGATGAGCGAGAATAGACAAATGGCAGAGACAGTTTTCTAAGTGGATGATCAAGGAATCTTCTAGAAATTTCTCATATGACACTTGCCTCTCAGAATTCACCTAGGGATGAGTAAGAGATCAATGAAATCTCCAAGTGGAACTAAGAACTATAAGTGGAATGACACTAATAAAAAACCCAGAGCTGACTCACGCCTCTACAAATATCTGTATATGGATCCCTCATCCCAGAGATCCAGAGGGGGATAGGCTGGAATCGTGTATCTTGTAAGGAAGTGCTGTTGGTTTCTTGGTGGAACATCATAGTGTTGGGTGATCTAAGATTTTCATGAGGTGAAGAAGGGCTTTCATGCTGGGAGGATGACACTGGGTCAGATCAATGGGTTGTAATCCTCTCTTCTACTCTTTCTATCAATAAAGCTATTCGATTTTTCCTCCACATTCTTGTATGTTTGAGTTGATATATGCATTTGTGTAGTCAATATATATCTGGCCCTATATTGTTTATGATCGTAGATCTCTGTACTTTAATGATATTATGCTGCTTTGACTTTACAGGTGCTCTTTGAAGTGGGGTTAGCAAGGAAGGAGCGGCAAAGATCTGTCGGAGGGGAGAGGAAACAAGCAAGGAGCCAAGCGAAAGATTGAGTTTGGTACTCTCTGCTTCTCTCCTATCTACTTCTCATGAAGGAAAATGAAAGTAAGTGTTACACAACAATTTGTCACCGTCCCTGCTACCCCTCTCCCGTATCTTGGAGGACTCATTCCGGGACCTATGAGAAGTGACATGGCCTACAAACACTTGCATTATATTCCCCTGAACATGAGATTTATTTTCCCTGAAGACATCTCCTGCTAAAAACCCCTAAAAATAGCTCTTTTTCCATTGGCGCGGTTCCATAGTGTAGCTCTCACGCCAATGGGGCAAATCCTCCAAAGAGGGCGCGCCAGTTGGTGCTCTGTCACAGAGTCACACTCGCGCTGTTACACAACAATTTGTCACCGTCCCTGTTACCCCTCTCCCGCATATTGGAGGAATCATTCCGGGACCCATGAGAAGTGACATGACCTGCAAACACTTGCATTGCATTCCCCTGAACTTGAGCTTCATTTTCCCTGAAGACATCTCCTGCTAAAACCCCCTAAAAATATCCCTCTTTCCATTGGCACGGTTCCATAGTGTAACACTCGCGCCAATGGGGGAAATCCTCCAAAGATGGCGTGCCAGTTGGCCCTCTGTCACAGAGTCGCACTCGTGCCAACCATAATGAGTGGTGTTTTTTAACATACCAACAGCGGAAGATTCATCCTAACAAATTCCTGGACTGAATCTATCTTGAGTTGGGTGGTTTGGCTTCAGATCTCCATAGAGGGGAAGTGGTTTGCCACCTCTCATGGAAGCTTATTTAGTGATAAAGCCAATCCCATGATTATTGTGGATGATCCCAACTCCCCTTCCTCCATCTATAAAAGCTTGTTCATTTTCCTTGGAAAGCTAGTTCCAGAGATTGAGAATTGTCAAGTTACCAAGAGCTTCATGCTGCAAGAGCATTCTTCATTCCCATAAGGCCAAATCTAAGTAAGGAGATTCTTGTCCAATAACCAAAGAGAGAGAGGCTTGTTCCTACTCCCAAAAAGCTTTGCAAGACATGTGCTGCTGATCACCTAGCCAAAGGAGAATCTGACGTCAGAACTATGGTTGTATTCTTCTTTGATTATTATCAATAAACGACTATTGTTATGGTTCCACTCTTATTGTTATTTGTAATGATGATGAGTTATATCCTTTCTGATTGATATATAGTTGCATATGTTGGATTTTATGCTTGTGTTTGTGTCGTTCTTTGTATGTGCAGGTGTCCATTCACGGAGATTGTGGGGATCGTGATCTGCTGGAGCAAAGGAACATGAGCATCACCTCTTCTACAAGCACTAGCGTTGGAATCCAGGTAGGCCCTCATCATTGGTCTTTAATTTACAATTAGGAACTTGTGCGGTAGAATTGTATGATTGTTGCTAGACTTGGTCTGGGCTAGTAGGGATCGCCTCTATCTGCAGAGGGGATTTACCTCCACAACAATTTGGAAACTCCGCTGATAAGGCAGTACCTGGCACTGTCTTGGATGAGGGTGCATCTGTCAGTCTTATGCCTTCCACTACTTGGCAATCTTTGGGCTCCCCACAGCTTGTGCCAGTCGCATAGAATCTGTTAGCATTTGACGGAGGAACCAGTCAACCATTAGGGATCCTTCCGAAGTTCCCTACTACTTTGGGAGGTAAAACCGTGTATATAGACGTACTATTCACCCAAGGTGCTTTATATTTCAGTCTTCTCCTTGGCCATGACTATGTTTATGCCATGGGGGCCCTTGTCTCTTCAAATTTCCGTGTGGTTTGCTTTCCACACGACGGAAGGATCGTGACTATCGATCAATTATCGTTATTTAGTCCCTCGGTGCCCCCTGCGCAGTTGTCATCCCCTCTTGGTTTTTATCCACCAGTTGTATCTGCCCCACCATAGGTCAACTTTGTGGCTACTTATCCCTTGCCTGTATCCAGTGATGATGCCATCCTGCATAGTGTCCTGGGGGCATTGGGTCCTGACTTCCAAGATGTGATCCTTCCACCGGGAGTGGCACTCTTGGAAGCTACGACTTCCTGTTCATTATGATGAAGTTCGGGTGGAGCATAGTTCTCTTTCCTATGTCAAGCTCCTTAAAAAATGAAACTGGGTATGGTTGAGCATAGTTCTTGATCTTGGGTCAAGCTCGTTAAAAAATGAAACAAGGGTTATGAGGATAGTTCTTTTACTGTGTCAACCTCATTAAAAAATGAAACAACTCCCTTTTCAAATCGAGTCTTTTGATTACGATCTCGTAAAATACAAGTCGAGTCTTTCTAAGATCTCGAAAGTGAACCTTCATTCCATCCACTTTGTTGAATGCAATGAAGCTTGGGGGGCATGTACCTCGTTTTGCGTCATTATGTTGGGGGCATGCGAACTTATAACAAGCATAGTTTTTTGTTTCAAGCTTGTCTAAACATGAAACTGCATCCAAGCAGAGTTCTCCATGGTTCAAGATTGTGTAAAAATGAACCCATACCCGATGTACATCTCGTGATTGCCATTTTTATTCGCTCAATTCTGCTAGATGAGCCTTGGTTGTTTCATTGCCACCATCTCTTTGGCCGATCATATGCTTTCACTTGCTTGTTTTCCTTTCCTAAGGGACTGTAGTTACGAGTGGTTTTGTTAGCCAACCTCTTCACCATCACATGTTTTGAGCAGTTCCACCATTGCCGAAACCAGTTGCTACCCTTTATACCACTCGTTCCTTTAGGACGAGTCACCTTTAAGCTCTTTTCTGACTCGTAAAATATGAAAAGATTGCCGAGTATTTTTTCCATTTTTGACTCATTAAAGAGAATAAAAATGGAGTTCTGCTTTCAACTCTTTTCTGACCGTTTAAAGATGGAAAGATTGCCGAGTTATTCCTCTTGACTCGTTAAACGTAAATAAGAGGCGGTCATCTTTAAACTCTTTTCCGACCGTGTAAAGACGAAAAGATCGTCAAGCCCTTGTCATTTCAAGCTCGTTAATGGTTACGAAACGACGTGATTTTGGTTGCTTTTTCACTTTTTCAGGTCGAAGTCACTAATCATGAAAAGTAATCCTCGATCGTAATGGTCGGGCGGTTCTTTCAAGCATTATTTTATACTTTTTCGGGCTCGAGAGACACAACTTTATGAAAAAGGACACCCTTGGAGTTTACTTTTCCGTTGTCTTTTCAAACTCTCTAAACATGAAAAGACGCCGAGTTATTCCTTTGTCAGACTCGTTAAAACTTAATGACATTGGATTCTGTTGCAATGACACTTTACAAGCATATGCTATCCCCATCAAGCTTGTCATTAAAAATAACCGGGGTACTCGCCAGAAATGGTGGGGAAAATGGAACCAGAATCATTGTCGTGTCGGCAGTATGTTGCTCTTGAACATGGCACTTGTCTGAATTCGTGTCTAGGTGGGGACATCTCATCTCGTTTTTCACTTGCCTCCGTGGGTTTGGGTGATCCTGTTTGACCTCTCATCTTCTCTTTGACTTGTCACCATGACCTCTGATCATTTGATGTCAAATACTGCCAAGTCCACTGTCGTGCCACCGATATGTTCAAGAGAAGTTGACCTTTGTGAAGTAATCAACCTCCCTTTGATAAATCGCATAATCTTGATTCGCAAAAACATTACCTTCCTCTGTCTCGCGTCGATGATGTGGGAAACACTATGGCCCACCTTCGATCGAGGTCACCTCCTGTCGCCTTTCGCTCATTATCCAGGAAGTTGACCTAGAGACTCCCTTCAGGTGCCTTGGAGCCTGCATGCCTCAATGGTAGGTTCTTCGTGTTTGACGCGAGGTTTTCATCATTGGCCTCCGATCGAATGATTCTACGGGTGTTCGACGTCGGCTTACTGATTCGCACGCCATAGATTGTACCTATAGTACCTTGAGGGCCATTGTCATTATTGGTGGTACCTCTTGCGTCTGTTAATAGTTTTCATCATTGGCTAGTAATCAGACGATGTTCTTGCATGTTCGACTTCGACTCCTATATTTGCATGCTTGAACTTGTACTTTGTTCGGGTCGAGATGGAGCGCAAGACCCTGGATTTTATCTGTTGAGATCCAGGTTGCGATTTTGTGGATTATTATGATTATTACATGACTCATTCACTGGATGGCTGCGACCATGCCTGAGTCTATTTATCGATCCTCACTAGATGGCTGCGTCCATACCTTGGATCTGACTTCTTATGTACTCCGCTATGGATGGCTGTGCCCATACCTCATATATCATGTACTTGAGATATCAGTTGTACTTCTCCATGTAGGTTTTCCGGTGGCAGTGTTTCTGGTTGGACATGTTCTTGTAAAGCATTTCACCCCTCTCTCTCTCTCAGGCCTCATGCTTTAGGGGGCATCTGTTACACAAAAATTTGTCACCGTCCTTATTACCCCTCTCCCGCATCTTGGAGGACTCATTCCAGGACCCATGAGAAGTGACATGACCTGCAAACACTTTCGTTGCATTCCCCTGAACTTGAGCTTCATTTTCCCTGAAGACATCTCCTACTAAAAACCCCTAAAAATAGCCCCTTTTCCATTGGCGTGGTTCCACAGTGTAGCACTTGCGCCAATGGGGGAAATCCTCCAAAGAGGGCGCACCAGTTGGCGCTCTGTCATAGAGTCGCACTCGCGCCAACCATAATGAGTGGTGTTTTTTAACAAACCAACAGCGGAAGATTCATCCTAACAAATTCCTGGACTGAATCTATCTTGAGTTGGGTGGTTTGGCTTCGAATCTCCATAGAGGGGAAGTGGTTTGCCACCTCTCATGGAAGCTTCTTTAGTGATAAATCCAATCCCATGATTATTGTGGATGATCCCAACTCCCCTTCCTCCATCTATAAAAGCTTGTCCATTTTCCTTGGCAAGCTAGTTCCAGAGATTGAGAATTTTCAAGTTACCAAGAGCTTCATGCTGCAAGAGCCTTCTTCATTCCCATAAGGCCAAATATAAGTAAGGAGATTCTTGTCCAATAACCAAAGAGAGAGAGGATTGTTCCTACTCCCAACAAGCTTTGCAAGACATGTGCTGCTGATGACCCAGCCAAAGGAGAATCTGATGTCAGAACTATGGTTGTATTCTTCTTTGATTATTATCAATAAACGACTATTGTTATGGTCCCACTCTTATTGTTATTTGTAATGATGATGAGTTATATCCTTTCTGACTGATATATAGTTGCATATGTTGGATTTTATGCTTGTGTTTGTGTCGTTCTTTGTATGTGCAGGTGTCCATTCACAGAGATCGTGGGGATTGTGATCTGCCGGAGAAAAGGAACGGGAGCATCACCTCTTCTACAAGCACTAGCATTGGAATCCAGGTAGGCTCTCATCATTGGTCTTTAATTTGCAATTACGAACTTACGCGGTAGTGTTGTATGATTATTGCTAGACCCGGTCTGGGCTAGTAGGGATCGCCTCTGTCCGCAGAGGGGATTTACCTCCACAACACGCGCCAACCATAATCAGTGGTGTTTTTTAACCAACAAATGGCAGAAGTTTTGTCCTAACAAATTCCTGGACTGCATCTATCTTGATTGGGTGGTTTGGCTACGGATTTCCATAGAGAGGAAGTGGTTTTCCACCTCTCATGGAAGCTTCCTTGATGATATGGCCAATCCCATGGTTATTGTGGATGATCCCAACTCCCCTTCCTCCATCTATAAAAGCTTGTCCATTTTCCTTGGCAAGCTAGTTCCAGAGATTCAGAATTGTCAAATTTCCAAGAGCTTCATGTTGCAAGAGCCTTCTTAATTCCCATAAGGCCAAATCCAAGTAAGGAGATTATTGTCCAAGAACCAAAGCGAGAGGCTTGTCCTTACTCCCAACAAGCTTTGCGAGACATGTGCTGCTGACTACCCGGCCAAAGGAGTATCTAACATCAGAACTTTGGTTGTATTGTTCTTTTGTTAATTATTAATGAACGACTATTGGTTATGGTTCCACTCTTATTGTTATTTGTGATGATGATGAGTCATATCCTTTCTTAATGATATATAGTTGCATATGCTGGATTTTATGCTTGTGTTTGTGTCGTTTCTTGTATGTGCAGGTGTCCATTCATGGAGATCGTGAGGATTGTGATTTGCCGCAGCAAAGGAATGGGAGCACCACCTCTTCTACAAACAATAGCATTGGAATCCAGGTAGGCCTTCATCACTGGTCTGTTAATTTTCAATTAGGAACTTGTGCTATAGCGTTTAATGATTGTTTCTAGACTCGGTCTGGGCTAGTAGGGATCACCTCTGTCCGCAGAGGGGATTTGCCTCCTTAACAATTTGGCGACTCTGCTGGGGAGCTTGTCTTGCCTTTTTGGTTGTTTCTTTGTTTTTACCTGCTTGGTCAGCCTTCTGGGTTGAATTCTTTTGCTGTTTCTTGCTTCTTGGTTTACTTGGTTATCATTGGCCTGGCTTTGGATTGCTTATTTTTTATTTTTGCATAGCAAACTTGACTGGCATGCTTTTTTAGTGTAACAGTCATGCCAATTGGCACTAGTTGCCAAGATAAAACCTGCGCCAATCCTTAAAAGGCGCTAGTTTCAGCCTGACAATTGCGCCAAGCCTGGGAACTTTTAAAGTTTGCTTGGTTTTAAGCCTTCCGAGCTTGGTATTTGTTTCAGATACATTTTCTCAACTGCTTGAGTGTGCTGGAGTCTTGTTTGACTGGTTTCAACCTTTACCCTTTGGTTGTTTGCCATTTTCTATCGATTTCACGTTTTTAGCCCTAGGGCATCTAGTGGCTTTATGTGTCGAGCCTTCCTCAGGAGTTTTTGGTCTTCTATTGGTCCAGTCGACTTTCTGATTGCTCCCTTGCACTCTTTTAGTGGCTGTTAATCATTTTATTGCATTATTTGAGTGACTTACCTCTTTTTCACTTGAATTCTGCTTTGTTTCGCTTTGGGCCTAGATTACACGGCTCATTTGTGTCTTTGGGACTTTTCTTGGTTTTGAAGGACTGCTTTGTCATGTAGGGACCTGATTGTGCTTCCATTGAGTGAAATTTTTTGTTTTTACTCTTTTATTATCGTTTCTCAAAGTTTGTTTAGTGCATCTTGCCATCAACAAACAAAAATCTCTTTTGCTTTTCATTAGTTAATGTGAATTAGAGCTTTTCGTTGTTATTAGTGATCAGTGACTTTGAAGAAAAGTTTTTTAATTTCCATTAGATTCATTAGAGATGTTTTTGGTTGTTTTATGATCATTTCGTTTGTATGAAATCTCCCAACTCTCTCATAGTTAGCATTCATCGAATGAAATGATATATTGTGGCATATAGTTTGCATTTAGGAAATTTTGAGACATTACATACGGTAAGGCCTGAAAACTGAAACATAATCCAAGATAAACTTTAAAATGAATTGAATGAATCTAACAATGCATTGGAACATAACGCACACTGTTTAGAGGTCTAGGCTAGAGACGTGCTCCGGTGTCGTTAAACCTAGTCACTTTTGTTTCCACTCTACAGGTTGGGTGATTCCTCCTTCTGTGACTCATAGTGGTCTAGTACGAAATTTGTGCTCCCACGTACCGTCGAGTATATGGGGAGACCCCACTAGGTTTATCATTCCTTTATCCATAGGAAGCCATGTCTGCCGCCTTACGACCTGTTAATACACCGAACACAACATTCAGGAAAGATGACTTCCGTTACGGAAAGTCCTTGGTTTTCATACGATTGCCAAGGTGTATATGCAG
This sequence comes from Pinus taeda, assembly GCA_000404065.3. Taxonomy (NCBI): domain Eukaryota; kingdom Viridiplantae; phylum Streptophyta; class Pinopsida; order Pinales; family Pinaceae; genus Pinus; species Pinus taeda. The sequence continues at coordinate 147,505 of APFE030168417.1, forward strand.
TTTACGGATTGTCTGGTAAACCTTTTTCCTAGTTCTCCAGAGTAGTCACTTTTGATCCCTTTTTGGACTCCTTAAAAGAAAAGGCTCATTTGAGCATTTGTCACTTCGGGCTCATTAAACATTCGAAGGTGACTAGAAGTCATATTTTTGTCCTTTTCTCGACTCTTTAAATATGAAAAGGTCAAGTTATGTCCTTGTGTCTTAAAATTTATTCGGCCACATTCACATTTACCCTGTTAGATCTTGTTTGCGTTAGCTTGAGTAGGGTCCTTTCTTGTTAGTTTTCCTAGGATTTTTGAATCGAATCATCCTGGTGGAATCATCGATTCCGTCCCCCATTCCAAGTGACCAAGGGTCTCCTTCTTCTGTTGCTCCTGAGACACCCGTTGGTAGTGGTACTCTCCCTGTTATTCTGAGTATCCAACCGCTGAACTCCCGCGCTCCAGAAGACGATTTTTACAATATCCATTGGAACCCTGTTTAGGAGCCTTCCGAAGAGGATACTCCTATTACTCCTCCTGGTGTTTCGGTCCCAATGCCTTCCTCTGATATGGATGACACATCCCCCTTCGCGAGTGAATCATCCGTTGTGATGAGTGTTGAAACTCCTATCTCGGTGGAAACCTCACCCTTTAGTGTCACCCCTCTCGGTGTCACGTTTCCATTACACTATAGGGCTTTAAGGGATGTTGTTGGTTCTAGGAACTCTTTTTCGGGTAACATGTGGGATCACAACATCACTCCCACTTTGGGATCTTTTATTCCTCAAATTCACAATATGTCTATCACTTCAGTCCCGACTATTCCAACTGTCTGTGTAGCTTCTTCAGCGCCTGTTGTTAGTGCTGTCATTGCATCCTCGGTTGTGACCACTGTTGCTGGTCCGTCTCACGGTTTGGTAAATAGTGGCCAGTCGGTGCCTACATCCGGAGTTGTCGATCCTACGCTTAGTGCCCCATCTTCTTCTGGTTCCATTCCAGCAGGGGGGGCATACGATCAGTATTTGCAAGCCATCCAGAATCTGGGCTCGCAAGGTCCATTCCATTACTATGATCCCGCAGGGCATCACCTTTATCTTGGATCCTTGCCATCTCAGCCTACAGTTGAAGTCTTAGTCTCGTTAAACGTTGCTTGGGGTACCACTCATTATGGTGGTGACCAAGTACCCCCAGCGGATTTTCAAGGACCACCTTATCAAGGTCAGCCATCTTACACGCAGCCTTCTTATGGGCAACAACATTACGGGAAATATTATCCAGGGCAACCTGGAGGCCTACAAGGACAACCCTTTCAGGGAAAACCTTCGGCCTATGTTGGTCCATATTTTACTTATCTTGGGCAACCCTCTGGAAATCCAGGACAACCTTATATGCAACAAGGACAACCTGGGGTCTAGCAGAGATACCCTTCTGGTCAACCCTCTGGAAATCCAGGACAACCTTATATGCAACAAGGACAACCTGGTGTCCAGCAGGGATACCCTTTTGGGCAGGGTGGTCAGGCTTATGTACAACAAGGCCAACCCACTTTCCATTTTGGTCAACCATCTGGACAAGTTGGTCAACCTCAAATTCAATCAGGTCAACCAACTGTCCAGTCTGCTCAACCATCTGGTCCATCAGTACAACCCTCGGTTGTGCAAGGAAAACCCAACACCCAGGAAGCTCAACCTTCTGGGCAGATGGGCCAATCTCAAGCTCAGCCAGGACAACCTTCTGGCCAGGTGGCTCAACCCCAATCCTCTCGAGGACATCTTTCTGGGCTTGCTCAACTGGGCATGCAAATGGTTGTTGCTTCTCAAGCTCCACCCGGTTTCCAGCCCCAGGCTGGGCGCTAGACACAAGCTGATCCTCAAATGCAAGTTGGGTTTAAATATCAACCTCCTTATCAAGCGCACCCTGGCCCCCAGGCTCAGAATGGAGCCCAACAACCTTATGGTTTCCAGCAATCCTAGGGGCAAGCTCAGTTTTCCCTGTAGTTTTAACCCCATACAAAAATTACCTGCATACGAATTCTAAATCACAGGAAAAATAAAAATGCGAGAGCATAACACATAAAACACATATACACAGAGATTTCCCACTGGATCCCCAAAACCTTGACTACCAGCTTGATTTTTCATTATGTTCCTTTCAATGTTACAATACATATTTATACATGCCGAAGCATCCAATACCATGGACCGAAAACAATCACGTCCAAAACCATGGACCGAAAACCATCGCGTCCAAAAAAAACATGTGCAAAAATCATGCACAAAACCATAGGTGGGTCTGCCCAACCTAACATAGGGTCCAAAACTAAAATTTTCTGAGGTGCTGCCCCGGACCCCATAAAGTGGGGTTACGGGTACCCCTCAAAGCCCCTATTAACTATGTGGAAAGAATATAACACAACCCAACAGACAGTAGCGAGAAGGAAACGGTTAAGGTGGAATGAACAGATAAATATAATAGTTAATCAAATGGAAAAATGGGAGTTAGAAAAATGGCGGAGGTGGAGTGGATTTTATTCTAGAGTAGGAAAGGTTGATTGGTGGTTTTTAGGGGGTGGATGGTAAACGATTTTGGAGAGGGTGGTCCAAAGTGAATGAGGGGAGGACATGTCAGTGGTGGAGGTTTTACTAGATCAGATTTTCAAACAACCCCCCTGCTTAAATTTCATAGACACGGGGGAGGGGATTCGAAGGGTTCTCCTAGCTGTTGATCTGGGTTGGGAACATCCCGCCGGTCAAAAGTAACCTGACATTTACAAATAAAAGACAAAGTGTCAAATCGAGCTTTATAAACATTTTGATTAATCATTAATTGATTTTTTTATTAATCAACAACTAATTAATCATATGTATGGTGGCATTTAGATTAGTCTGCCTTCTTCACAGGATTTATTCCTTTTTTTCCCTTTTTCTCTAATTTTTTTTTTTTTATTTTTATATATATTCTATCCTTTTCTTTTCTCTCTCTCTCTCTCTCTCTCTCTCTCCTCCTTCTCTCTCTCTCTCTCTTCTCTCTCTCTCTCTCTCTCATATATATATATATATATATTATTTATTAATTTTTAAAATTATTATATATATATATATAATGTTTCTTTTCTTTTTTCAACAAATAAAATGTAAAATGAAAGTAGGTTATAACAAATCATATGGCTTTGATTTCCTTGGTATTTTATGTTGCTATTATGTTGGTTATGTATATGTTTTCTGACAGTGGCTACGTATGGCTCTCATCACGTTTTTACTTGTAAATGAATGAACAATGTATATATGACCTTGTTGGGTATACGACCAAAGTCCCACATTGACTAGAAGTGGGGAGGATCATGGGTATATAAGGATGGACAAATATCTCCATTGGTATGAGGCCTTTTGGGGTAAGTCCAAAAGCA
>APFE030168417.1:160271-178511 GCA_000404065.3 Pinus taeda
ATTGTAGATGCATTGACAAAATTTGTTAGCTCTGAGAATTTCTCTTGGTGTAGAGAAACAATAGGTGTTTCAGGGTTGGAAAAATGACTAAGCTCTCTTGTGGCCCCCTGTGGAAAGAAAACAACAAGTGGGAGATTGTTGGGTTTTGTTATATTCTTTCCACATTGTTAACAGGGGGTTTGAGGGGTACTCGTAACCCCACTTTATGGGGTTCGGGGCATCGTCGCGGAAAATTTTGGTTTTGGACCCTATGTTAGGTTGGGCGGACGCACCTATGGTTTTGTGCATGATTTTTGCACATGTTTTTTGGACGCGATGGTTTTTCAGTCCATGGTTTTGGACGCAATGGTTTTCGGTCCATGGTATTGGATGGTTTGGCATGTATAAATATGTATTGGAACATTGAAAGGAACATAATGAAAAATCAAGCTGGTAGTCCTGGTTTTGGGATCCAGTGGGAAATATCTGTGTATATGTGTTTTATGTGTTATGCTCTCGCATTTTTATTTTTCATGTGATTTAGAATTCGTATGTAGGTAATTTCTGTACAGGGTTAAAACCTACATTTTGAGCAAGATCAAATAGAACACATATAACATATGAAGAAGAAACAATCACACATGAAGACAAAAGAATACTTTGGGGAAAGCCTCCGCTAAAAACCCCGATCGTTGTATTATCATACAAGTGGAAATATATCTGGATTACACCAAGCTTTAGCTCACAAGTTATCCAACTCTCAGTACAATCACTCAATGTTGTTCATAGAATGAATAGACACAACATATGCCTTCCCTCAGTCCTCCAAGCCTCCTATCTCCTTATGCAGTTTCTCCTGGGTCCTCTGGCTGCCACCTGTGTGAATTCACCTCTCGAACAACTCACCAAACTCAGAAATAATTGTGCAATCCTCAAGGGATGAATTCCTTCTGCATGCAAGAGATATCCTCAATGGAATATTCCTACAACTGATAGTACATTGTCCCATCCTTTGATGTCAACTGGGTCTCTAACTGAACTGACATGCATGAGTTATTTATGAGAGGATATTCAGTTATTTGAAGTACACTAGTTACATGCATGCATGCATTAACTAACTAAACTCACAATCAGTTCCACAAACGGTTGTAACTAATCTAACTGGACTTAACTTAGTTAAATGAGCTAACTAATTACAACTCAAAGTACAACTCATCATGATCTCCTTAATTAAGGGATAACTTCCTCAATCAAAGGGATAATTATTCCATGTCTTCACATAGACTTCATGTTTTATTTTCTCCAACTAATTAACTCAAGATGAATTAATTAATTATATTTCAAATAGCTGCTAAGATTAAATTCGAATTTTAATTCTCAATTTTAGTTCAGGGACTAACTAAAATTGGAATGTATCCCGAAATGCTATTTATAGCAATGTTATTTTTAGCACTTCTATATTGAGCATTTCTTGTTGCTATTTTTCTACACTCCCTCTCAACAAGAAAGGGATTATCTATCACCCCAATCCTGTCTCTGTGGAACTCGAATTTGCATTTGAAAATGCCTTAGTCAAAATATTTGCATCCTGCTCCTCGATCGAAACATACAACAACAACATGATCCTCTTCACCACATAGCCTCAAAGATGATGATACTGGATATCGATGTGCTTGGACATTTCATGAAATACTGGAATCTCAAAGTTTGATACAACTCTGATTATCGTAATAGATCACAATTGCATCCATCCTTTGACCAAACAATCCAACTAGAATTTTCTGCGTCCAAATGGCCTCACATGCTGCCTGGCGGGCAGCCATGTATTCAGCCTTTGCTGAGCTAAGTGCAACTGACCTCTGTTTCCTACCGTACCAAGAAACTACAACTGAACCAAGGTTGAAAATTCCTCCTGAAGTGCTCTTCTGATTTGATGGACTCCCTTCCCAATCTGCATCTGTGAAGCCCTAAAGCTTCATTCCCTCTGTCTGTATGTACCATAATCCATACTAAGATGTGCCTCTGAGGTATCTCAGCACATGCTTTGCTTTCTTCCAAAACATATTGGTAGGTTGAACCATAGTTTGACTCAGTTGGTTCACCGCAAAGCACAAATTTGGTCATGTTTTCACTAAATACATCAATTAACCCACAAGCTGCCAATAAACAGTAGCAGCTACTACCTCACCTAAAGTAGCATCCTCCTTCCTCTAGTTACCTGCTAGAGGAGTCTACATGGGATTTCACTTCTCCATGTGGAATCTCTGAAGTATCTCATTGGCATACTTGTCTTGAGACACAAACAATTCCCCATCCTTCTGCCACACTTCCATGCCTAGAAAGTAGTGCGTAAGACCCATGTCTTCTCCTTCCAAGACTTGATCAACTGATCATCACCTGTCAATATTAGATCTGTTGGGTTGTGTTATTTTCTTTCCACATAGTTAAAAGGGGATTTTAAGGGCACCTGCAACCCCACTTTATGGTGTCCGGGGCAGCGCCCCAAAAAATTTTGATTTTGGACCCTATGTTATGTTGGGCATACCCACCTATGTTTTTGTGCATGATTTTCATACATGTTTTTTTTGGACGCGATGGTTTTCGGTCCATGGTATTAGATGCTTCGGCATGTATAAATATGTATTATAACATTGAAAGGAACATAATGAAAAATCAAGTTGGTAGTCCCGATTTTGGGATCCAAGGGAAAATCTTTGTGTATATGTGTTTTATGTGTTATGATCTCGAATTGTTTATTTTCTATGTTTTAGAATTCGTATGCAGGTAATTTTTGTACAGGGTTAAAACCTACATTTGGTATCATAGCTGTTTTGGCTTCAAGGGGACGCCTTTGTTGCTGAGGAGTTTCGGTCGGGCCTGTGGTAGACCCTGTTCAATGGGAGATCTGTGAGATCGATTCTGGAGGTGAAAGAAGGTGGCGAGCAGTGGAAAGATAAAGATCGAGAAATTTAATGGTCATGGTTTTGAGTTGTGGAAACTCAAGATGGAGGATCTGTTGGTGGATAAAGACTAGTGGATCATGGTAGATCCGGGTACTAAACCAACGGGAGTGTCCAATGAAGAATGGAAGATCGGAAGGAAAAGAGCACAATACGATTGTGTATCTCAGATTCAGTATTGTTGAATGTATCTAGGGAAGCTACAGTGAAGGCTTTGTGGGACAAGTTAGGGACTTTGTACCAATCTAAGTCTCTGGTGAATAAATTGTTCCTACGGAAAAAGCTGTATAACCTGAGGATGAAAGATGGAGACTTGGTGACAGAGCATCTAAATGTATTTAATACTATGGTAACTCAGTTAGCATCTATTGATATTAAAATTTCAGATGAAGATAAGTGCATCAGTTTATTGTGTTCTCTACGAGATTCATGGGATAATCTAGTTATTGCAATAGGTAGCAATGCAACTACCTTGCATTTTGATGAAATAGTCTCATCCTTGTTGACAGAGGAGATGAGACGGAAAAATATGGAGAGACAAAATGGTGATTCCTTGTCTGTAAGAGGGCGGACCCAGAATAGAAACAAAAATAAGTCATCGAGTGAGAGATCTAAATATCAAGGGAGATCTAAATCTCCAAGAAAACCTGTAAAGGTGGTGTGCTGGAAATGTGGAAAGGAAGGGGACTACAAAAGGGACTGTAAAACTAAAGCTCCTGGCAATGAAAGGGATTTAATGAGACTCCTTCTTCAGAGACGAAAGCCACCTCAGATGGATGTGGGGATGTGTACTTGGCTTCTTCAAGTACACATGTAGATCATGAGGCATGGTTGATTGACTCTTATGCATCCTTTCACTTCACTCCCCATAGAGAGTGGTTTTGTGAGTATGAGAATATGATGGTGGTGATGTATTCTTAGGGGATGACAGGAAGGCTAGAATCATTGGTCACGGAAAAGTAAAGTTGAAGTTGCAAGGTGGAAGGGTTAGAATGCTTCTAAGTGTTTTTCATATTCCTACATTAGCCAGAAATCTGATTTCTGTTAGCAAGCTGGATGATGCGGGTGTAAAAGCAGTGTTCGAGAAGGACACCCGCAAGATGGTTTGGGGAGCACTGGTATTGATGCAGCGAGTTCGGATTGGAACTTTGTACAAGCTGCAAGGTAGCATTGTTATTGATGGGTGCAATAGTTTTGTGTTTCCTGAAAGTGGAGCAGAAAATCTAGTGGTCTCTAGAGAGAAGACCATGTTGTGGCAACAAAGGCTTGGACATATTGGAGAAAAGTGCCTTTGCATACTTTATGGTAAAGGTATGGTAGAAGGTATGAGTAATAGCTCTCTGGATTTTGATTTCTGTGAAAATTGTGTATATGGGAAGCAAAATCGGGTGAGTTTTCCCATTGGTAGTAAGAGGGCAAAATAGATATTAGAACTTGTGCACAGTGACGTGTTTGGACCTGTGAAGGTTCCATCACTAGGTAAGTTTGTGTAATATGTATCATTTATAGATGACTTCTCAAGGAATACATGGATATATTTCCTTAAGAAGAAATCTGAAGTCTTTGACAGGTTTAAAGAATTTAAGGCTTTGGTGGAAAACTAGACAGAGAAGAAGATAAAGGTGTTGAGGACAGATAACGGTGGAGAGTTTTGCAGTAAGGAACTTGAAGAATTCTGTAAGAAGTGTGGTATAGCAAGGCAGAAGACTACTCCATATACACCTCAGCAAAATGGAGTTGCAAAAAGAATGAATAAGACGTTGATGGAAAGGGCAAGAAGCATGCTCAGTGGTGTCGGGTTAGGACAGGAATTCTGGGCAAAGGCGGTGGATACTGCAATTTTACTTGGTCAATAGGTCACCTTCATCGGTGTTAGAGGATAAGACTCCACAAGAGGTATGGACTGGTAAGAAACCCCCTCTTTCACATCTAAGGGTATTTGGATGTGATGTATATGTACATGTTCCAACGGAGAAACGAACCAAGTTGGATAGTAAATCTGAAAAGTGCATCTTTATTGGTTATAAGGATGGTTTAAAGGGTTATAAGCTTTGGAACCCAGTCAAATGAAAGGTTGTGTATAGCTGAGATGTGGTGTTCAGAGAGGTGAAAGATGTTATTAAACATGAATTCCAACGAAAGGAACCTGAGAAAATAGAGTTTGAGCTAAAGGAGGAAGAATCAGACTCTACAGTGGAGGAGGAATCAGAAGATGAAGAGCCACAAACTCTGGCTGTGAGAAGATCAGTTCGAGAAATAAGGTAGCCTGAAAGGTATATTCCATCTGTTTTCTACTCAAATTTTGCTTTATCTATTATTGACCATGATCCCAGAACTATGAAGGAAGTAGTAGATTCAGAGGATGGAAAACTCTAGAAAGAGGCCATGGTTGATGAAATGGCATCTTTGCACAAAAATGAGGCTTGGGATATAGTGGAGTTTCCAGCTAGAAGGAAACTTATTGGCAGCAAATGGGTGTTCAAAAAGAAGACAAATGCAGAAGGAAAAGTGGAGAAATACAAAGCTCGGTTGGTAGCAAAAGGTTATTCCCAGGTGTCGAGAAATTATTTTGGTGATATTTTTTCTCCTGTTGCCAAGGTAACTTCTATTAGATTACTTTTATCTGTTGTTTTTGCTTTTGATTTTGAGGTAGAACAGATGGATGTGAAGACATCATTTCTTCACGGGGATATGGAAGAGGAAATCTACATGAAGCAACCTGAAGGCTTTGCAATGAAGGGTAAGAAAGAATTGGTATGCAAGTTAAAGAAGTCTTTGTATGGGTTAAAATAGTCACCAAAGGATGTGGATCAGAAATTTGATACATTTATACGGGACTTGGCTTCACCCAGAAGCAAAGCAGATCACGGTGGTAAATTTAATTAATTGGTGAACGTGTTATTTAATCTGGTCTTTTATGTGGATGATATGTTGGCTGGTTGGAATGACAAAGATTATCCAAAGATATGAAGACTTAATTGTCTCCAAACTCGCTGAAAGATCTTGGTGTTGCAAACTATATTTTGGGCATGAAAATTAAAAGAGATCGGGCAAAGAGGAAGCTCTGGTTAAACCAGAGGAAGTATGTCGAGACAATACTGCAGAGATTTAATATGCAAGATAGTAAATTGGTGAAGGTTCCTATTCCTATAGGTGTGAGGTTATCTGTTGAATAATGTCTTAGGACACAAGAAGAGGAAGAGGACATGTCTCGTGTTCCATATGCAAGTGCAGTTGGTAGCTTGGTGTATGCAATGGTCTGTACTAGACCAGACATTGCACATGCAGTGAGAGTATTGAGCAGGTTTATGTCAAAACCAAGAAAGGAGCATCGGACAGCAGTGAGGTGGGTTTTCAGGTATTTGTGTGGCACTAGTGATTATGGTTTGTGCTACCAAGGAAAACCAGGATTGGACAGAGTGTTGGATATTCGTGGCTTTGTTGATGCAGATTGGGGCTAGAGATCTGATCAGAGAAATCTACAAGTGGGTAAGTGTTTAACTTATTTGAGGGCAAGTCAGTTGGATGAGTAAGAAACAATCTGTAGTGGCACTATCAACTACAGAGTCAGAATACATGGCAGCCACTCATGCAAGCAAGGAAGTAGTTTGGTTGCAAAGATTGTGTTCAAGTATTGGGTTAGTGCAGGAAGCTATAAGGATAGACTGTGACAGCCAAAGTGCAATTTTCTTGGCAAAGAACCCTGAATATCAATCAAAGACAAAGCACATTGATGTTCAGTATCACTTTGTGAGGGATATGACAGAAGAAAAAAAGGTGTTGCTAGTAAAGGTGGACACTTTGAAGAATACTTTAGATTCATTGACAAAATCTGTGAGCTCTGAGAAGTTCTCTTGCTGTAGAGAGACAATGGGAATTTCAGGGCTGGGAAAATGACTAAGCTCTCTTGTGGCCCTTTGTGGAAAGAAAACAACAAGTGGGAGAATGTTGGGTTTTGTTATATTATCTCCACCTAGTTAACAGGGGGTTTGAAGGGCGCCTGTAACCCCACTTTATGGGGTCCGGGGAAACGCCCCAGAAAAATTTGGTTTTGGACCCTATGCTAGGTTGGGTTGACCCACCCATCATTTTGTGCATGACTTTCACACATGTTTTTTTTGGACGCAATGGTTTTCGGTCCATGGTATTGGGCGCGAAGGTTTTCGGTCCATGGTATTGGATTCTTTGGCATGTATAAATATGTATTGTAACACTGAAAGGAACATAACGAAAAATCAAGCTGGTAGTCCCGGTTTTGGGATCCAGGGGAAAATCTCTGTGTATATGTGTTTTATGTGTTATGATCTCGCATTATTTATTTTCTGTGTTTTAGAATTCGTATGCAGGTAATTTCTGTATAGGGTTAAAACCTACAAGATCATCAACATAAAGAACAATGATCAATGTCTTACCTTCTACCATGATGTGGTAAAGGTTCGCATCTGCTTCACTCTTTGTGAAGCCCAACCTGATGAAATAGCTATCGATCCTGGTGTACCAAGCATGAGGTGCTTGCTTCAGCCCGTACAAAGCTCTCTTGACTCAGCACACATGTAACTCACAATCGAAGATCTCAAATCCTTCCGGCTACTATATGTACACCTCTTCCTCAATCTTTCCATTAAGGAATGCAATCTTCACATCCATCTAATGGAACTTCCAACCCATCTGTGCTGATAGTGCCAACATTGATATGATAGATGAGTACCTTGCTACAAGATAAAAAGTCTCATCATAGTTGATCCCCTTGACCTGTGAGAAACCACGAGCAACAAACCTTACCTTATGTTTCTCCACACTGCCATCATCTGCTTGCTTTACCTTGTATAGCCATCAGGAACTCACCACTGACTTATCCTCCGGTCTTGGGACAACATCCCAAACACTATTTCGAACTATGGAGTCGTACTCCTCCACCATAGCATCAACCCAGACTGGCTACTGCACTACTTCCTCAAAGGAAGATGGTTTAGTCTCTACACACTCCCCAGTAAGGGCCATGTAACCAGTGTACCGCTCAAGTGATCTCCTCTGTCTATGCTGAGAGGATGGTTGTCCCACATTCTCTCTTGTATCCATCACCAATATGTCAGCTTCCCTTGAGCATTTCTACCCATCTCTGGAAGATTCTGCATGAGTGGATGTCTCCGCTCCGGAATCCTCTGCATGCAGCTACTCTGCATCAGTTTGAGGCTCCTCCTCCTTAGGAATCAAAATCTCCTCCTCTGCATGCAACTTGAGCTCCCTCTCAAGGGAAACTCGCATGGCCTTCTGCTCGTCGAACTTTAGATCTCTACGTACCACTATCCTCTGACTAGTAGGCAAGAACACCCGATAGTTGTGGGGTGTATCAATGTACCCCACAAGTATCCCCAACTCAGTTGTTGTCTCTATCTTCTTCTGAGCATCTTTAGTCACATGGAAAAAATAGTTGATCCAAAGATCCTGAAGTGACTCACATCTGGTCTCTTCCTAGAGAAGGCCTCCACTGGTGTCTTCATCCCCAGTATACGATGTGGGCTTCTATTCTGCAAGTATACTGTTGTATTGCATGCCTCAACCCACAAATGAAGTGGTAGGCTTTGGTCATGCAACATCACCCGAGCTGCTCCCACAATCATTCTGTTCTTCATTTCGGCCACCCCATTCTACTATGGGTTATGGGGTATCATCAACTCCCGTTTAATTCCATCTACTACATAGAAGTCCTTAAACTATTGGGAGACATGCTCTCCACCATTGTCGCTTTGCAAGGCCTTTATTCTCTTTCCAGATTCTTTCTCAACCAAGGCTTTGAACTCACAAAACCTTGATAAGGTTTGATCCTTCTTCTGCATGAAGTAGATCCAACATTTACGAGAAAAATCATCAATAAAAATAACATAGTACCTTTGTTTAGCGGTGGAGGCTGTCGAGAATGGTCCACACACATCTGTATGAACTCACTCCAGGATTGCTCCAGCTCGACTATCACGATCCTGAAAGGAATATTTTGCGTACTTACCCAAGGTACAACCTTTGTATGTATCCACTTTCTCTAGTTTACCCTTGGAAAGTCCAGTAGAAATCTGTTGCATGATCTTCAAGGCCCCATGTGCAAGTGGCCCAATCTTCTATGCCATGGCTTGCTAATATCTTGGCTTTGCACCAACTCTGCTTTGGAACTCAATGCAGCACAGTCATCTACCTCCAGCTTGTAGAGATTCTTTACTTGGATCCCAATCCTCTTGGTTTGTCCAGTGCCAATGTGCCTCAAGAATGCCTTTCCTTTACTAAAGACTACATCATAGCCTTTGTCTTCCAACATAGCGACAGACACCAAGTTCTTCTTTAGTCCAGGCACATACTTTACATTAGTCAAGGTGAGAGGAGCTCCATGCTCCCTCTGAAACACAACTGTACCTTCACCTGAAACACGGTACTTTCCATCATTGCCAATCTCTATGCACATCTAGAGGTCCTTCTCCTCTAAGGTACTGAATAAACTCTTGTCATCGGGCATGTGGAATGAGGCTCCATTGTCTAGGTACCAAACACAACCCACCATTGATGAAAACATGCATGCGATGAGGGTGAAATCTAATTCAAATTGTGAGGCTAGTACCTCACCATCTGATCCTTTCGAGGATCCATTCTTGGATTTCTTCTATGGATAGTTTGTAGCATAATGGCCCACCTCATGACGATGAAAGCATCGCACTTTCAATTTGTCAATCTTCTTCCCACCATGGGAAGAACTTGATTTGGAATGGGAAGCCTTCCCTTTCCCTTTCCTCGCCTTACTCGCTAAGGCTATATTTTCTTCATCATCATGCTTTGATGAAGAACCATCTCTGGTGCTTCTCCTTATCTCCTCCTGCATCAGATCTGACCACAGTCATTCCCAATATGGTAGTTTCTCTCTTCCATTTACTGAGTCTTGGTAGCTATGCCAGCTCTTAGGAAGACCGAGGAGAGCAAGACTCACCATGTCATCATCGGTTGTCATGATTCCTACACTTCCAAGCTCATCCCTACAGGTGGTGAGCTTGTTTAGATATGTAGAGATCGTGTCGCCCTTTTTAGACTTGATTTTTCGAAGCTTGTCTTTCAGCGCCAACTTCCTCTGATCATTATTGTTCTGATATAGATCCTTCAATTTTTTCCACATTGAAAATGGTGTCTCCTTCCCATGGAGACTCGAGACAATGTGGTCTCAAACTCCCTCCAGAAGAATCCTCGTCCCTCTAGCCACACATTTCTTCCATTCCGCCAATTCTTCGGCATTAGCAGTTGTTGGCTTGGGGACTTCTTGAGAAATGAAGTCCTTCAAACCGTTGTCTTGTAATATCGCTTCCATGTGATCCTTCCAAGCTATATAATTTGAGCTTCCATCCAGTGCATACTCGAGTCTCAAACCATTGAATGCCATTGGTGAAATTTGAGATGTGATAAGAATTCGATTTCTATAATCAAGAACTTCAACCTTTGAACTTCTCCTTCTTTGTATATTGTTCTCCACTTTGATCACCTTTGTTGTGATACCATGTAGAAATTCTCATTCTAGATCACCTGATAATGCAATATACTAAAGAAAAATACTTGATCTACTTCTACAAACAAACTTGCGGAAGCTTAATCAATTTTGAGCAAGATAAAATAGAACACATATAATAGATGAAGAAGAAACAATCACACATGAACACAGAAGAATACTCTGGGGAAAGCCTCAGCTAAAAACCCCGATCTCTGTATTATGATACAAGTGGAAATATCTTTGTATTACACAAAGCTTTAGCTTACAAGCTATCCAGCTCTTAGTAAAATCCCTCAATGCTGCTCATAAACTAAATAGACACAACATACGCCTTCCCTCAGTCCTCCAAGCCTCCTATTTCCTTGTGTAGTTTCTCTTGGGTCCTCTGGCTACCACCTGTGTGAATTCACCTCTCACACAACTCACCAAACTCATAAATAACTACGCAATCCTCAAGGAATGAATTCCTTCTACATGCAAGAGATATCCTCAATGGAATATTCTTGCAACTGATAGTACATTGTGCCATCCTCTTATCTCAACTAGGTCTCTGACTGAATTGACATGCAAGAGTTATTTATGAGAGAATATTCAGTTATATGAAGTACACTAGTTACAGGCATGCATGCATTAACTAACTAAACTCACAATCAGTTCCACAAACTGTTGGAACTAATCTAACTGGACTTAACTCAGTTAACTGAGCTAACTAATTACAACTCAAATTAAAACTCATCCTGATCTCCTTAATTAAGGGATAACTTCCTCAATCAAAGGGATAATTATTGCATGTCATCACATAGACTTCATGTTTGATTTTCTCCAACTAATTAACTCAAGATAAATTAATTAATTATTTTTCAAACAACTGCTAAGATCAAATTCGAGTTTTAATTCTCAATTTTAGTTCAGGGAGTAACTAAAATTGGAATGTATCCCGAAATGCTATTTATAGCAATGCTATTTTTAGCACTTCTATATTTAGCATTTATTTTTGTTATTTTCAACATGATAGAGGTTAGAGGAGTCAAATACTGAAGATGCAAAGAAGGGTTGACAATAGTGAGAAAAGGAAGAATCAACAAAAGCACAGAGTTTTCAGTCGACAAAGGCAATAGCAGTCAGAGACTTTGATGAAAGATGCATCATACTGATTCAGGTTGGATGTTTTTTTTGTTCTGGAGTTGTTGTAGCAACAACACTAGAGAGAAGTATTGCATGCAGAAGATTCCAAAGGTTCAAGATCAGGATTGAGTTGAGTTCCTTTCTTGTTGAGAGGGAGTGTTGAAAATAACAACAACAAATGTTAAAAATAGAATCCATCAATGCCAATTTAATTTGTCCTTGAATTAAATTGTGAATTAAAATTGTAATTTTTATTTTTTTGGTAGGTAAGCACCCACGGGGGATTTGAACCAGTGACCTATAACAAGGAGTACCTTAACAATGCACCCATTCACCGTCAATGCAAAGTCCCGTGGGCTGAATTAAAATTGTAATTATTTTCTCATAGCAACTTGTAATAGTTTACTAAGTTAAGTTCACTTAGTTAAATTATGAATTTTGAGTTGGAAGTCTTTTGGAAGTCATGTATATGTTCTCCCTAAGTTTTTGGGGTCTAGGAAGAGTTTAATTATGAATTGTAATTAGATAAATCAGTTTACTAAGTTATGTTCAGTTAAATTAGTTCCAAACTTTTTGTGGAACTAATAGAGATTTAACAGTCAGTTGGTGCACTAGTGCACCCATAAGTGTCACTCTAGTTAACTAAAGATTGCCTCATCAGAAACTCATGCATGTCAATTCTGAGAAAGACCCATTTGAGACTAGAGTGCAGGGACAATGTACTATTAGTCGTATGATTTATTGAGTTTTAAATATCATGCATGCAATCAAAAAGAGGACTTAATGGATTGCACAGTTTTGAGGAAGGATTCCCCACATTAAATATGGGTTAATTCTCAAATTAACAACACAAGGAATCAAGGGCTTAGAGAGCAACAGAAGAGGTTAGATATTGGCTTGATCTTTCTTGTGAGCAGGGAGATTGATCATACTGAGTGTTGGGATTTTTCTTATGAGAACAAGATTTCTATTATCATCTTGTATTTCTAATTTAATGCAATATAGATAGTGGGGGTTTTTCAGCTGAGGCTTTTCCCAGATACTTATTGTGTTATGTGCCATTGATTTATCTTCTTCTTGTTCATATTTTTTTCATCGATCTATTGGCTTCCTTTGGTTAAAAAGTAGAATAAGATTCTTGTCTTGTGCTTTATTAAATTGCATGAGCTTGTGAATCTATAGGAAATTCTACAAAATGTGGCACCACAAAAGAAGTTCAACGTAGCTAGACAGGGACATGGATCACAACAGCAGCATAGAGGTGATGGTATTGGATGGTTAGAGTGTTGGACATGTGGTAAGGAGAACCTTAAGAGAGCTTGTCCACAGAATCAGGGTGGTAGGCCTCAGATATATAGCTCATAGGAGGCACACACTATTGGGGATGTTGGTTAGATTGTTCCTCGTATCTATGCAACATTGGATAAAAAACATGCAGACCATTAGGAATCTATCATTGAGATGGACAGTAAGTTTTCTAATCAAGTTATTTCTATTTTGATTGACCCTAGATCTAATTATAGCTATGTTAGTCCTAACATGGTGGATAAGTGTGGTTTGAATACAGAATTGCTTGCAGAACCTTGGTTAGTGCAGTTGGCTACAAGTATAAAGAAGCGAGTTCATCATTGGGTAAGAGCTTGTGCATTTGATTTGAACGGTTTGCCTACCGCAACTCATTTGAAAATATTACCATTGGGATCATATAGTATGTTTTTGGGCATGGATTGTTTGTACCTTCATAGAACCAAGGTGGATTGATATGACAAAGTTATTGAGTGCCTGGATGACAATGGACAACCAAGAGTTTTGCAAGGTAAGAAGAAAGCGACATCAATTAGGATGGTGACAACTATGCAGGCAAAGCGTAGTCGTAGAAAAGGTTGTGTGTTATTCGTAGTGCACATTTGTTGTGACAAATGTAAGGAAGTTGAGGATGCAAATGTTTTGAGAAGGTACCCAGTTTTATAGAAGTTTCAGGACATATTTTCTGAGGATATTTTAGAGTTTCCACCTCATAGGGAGGTATACTTTTCTATTAAGTTAGTGTTAGGGACAGCTCCTGCATCAAAAGCACCTTACAGGATGAGCACACTTGAGTTGGCAGAGTTTAAGTTGTATTTGAAGGAAATGTTGGACAAGGGATACATTAGGCCAAGTGTATCACCATGGGGTGCACTGATATTGTTTGTGAAGAAGAAATATGGTACTCTCAGATTGTGCATTGACTACAGGTAGTTGAATAAAGTGACCATCAAGAATAGGTATCCATTACTGAGGATTGATGACTTGTTCAATCAGTTGAAGGGAGAAGCAGTGTTCTTGAAGATCGACTTGAGATCAGGACACCACCACATATGCATCAAAGAGGAGGACATGTACAAGACAGTTTTCTAGACCTGGTATGGGAATTATGAGTTTGTTGTAGTTCCATTTGATTTTACTAATGCTCCAGTTACATTTATGTGCTTGATGGATAGTGTGTTGCATATGTATTTGGGTAAGTTTGTTATTGTATCCATTGATGACATATTGGTATATTCTAAAAAATGAGGAAGAGCATGTCGATCATTTGGCAATAGTGTTGAGGTTGTTGAAACAGCATTAGTTGTATTCTAAGCTAAACAAGCGTAGTTTCTTTCAGACTGACGCACACTACTTGGGGCATGTTGTCTTCAAGGAGGGCATAACAGTGGATCCAGAAAAGGTAAGAGATATCATGGACTAGACAACTCCTAGAAATGTAGATGAATTGAGATCCTTCATGGGATTGGCAGGTTATTACAGGAGGTTCATCAGGGACTTCTCACAAATTGTTTATTCTATTACATCATTGCAGAGGAAAGGTAAGAAGTTTGAATGGACAGAGGAGTGTGAGGCCAGTTTTGAGTAGCTTAAGAAGTTGTTGACAAATGCACTAGTGTTACAGATTGCAGATCTAAACAAAGAGTTTGTAGTATGTACAGATTCTTGCATGATAGGACTTGGTGGAGTCCTTATACAAGAAGGACATGTGGTACGCTATGAGTCACAAAAACTAAACGAGCATGAGCAGAACTACCTAACACATGATCTTGAGTTAGCAGCGATCATACATGCATTGAAGATGTGGTGGAACTATCTTCTTGGCATGAGGCTTGTGCTAATGAGTGATCACATTGGGTTGAGTATTTGTTTCACCAACCGAATCTGAATGCCCAAAAAATCTAGATGGTTGGACATGATTAGTGAGTTTCGCTCAAGATCAAGTACATCAAAGGAAAGGAGAACAAGGTGGAAGATTCTCTTAGCATGCGAGTACAGGTAAATCACTTAGCATCTATGAGATCCTATGGGGCAGACTTATAGGATAGGATCTTGCAAGATATTTGTAGATTGTGCAGAGGTTGCAGTAGAGTAAAGGTATAGGTATAGGTAGTAGTATAGGTACAAGTACAAGTAGTGGTATAGGTGCAGGTGCACAAGATGTGGACTATTGTCTTACAACAGATGAATTCATTAGATTTAGGGACAAGATATATGTGCCAGATAGTAGTGATATCAAAAAGGTTATATTGAGGGAGTTTCACGCAAAACCATATTCATGTCACCTAGGCTACCAAAAGGCATTGACCGTAGTGAAGAAATTTTATTATTGGTTGAATCTGAAGAATGATGCAACAGAGTTTATGGCTAGGTGTTTTGATTTTCAGTGTGTGAAGGTAAAGTGTAAGCATCTAGGTGGACTGCTACAACCGATTGCAATTCTAGAAGGGAAATGGGAGGTCATTTACATTGGCTTTATCACAAGTTTTCCAAGGACAGTGAGACAACATGATTCCATCATGGTTGTTGTGGACAAGTTGATAAAGGTTGTGCACTTCATTGTATTGAAGTCTACATTCTCAGCTAGTGATGTAGCATAGGTATTCATTAGAGATGTGGTCAAATTGCATGGTTTTCCAAAGAATATTGTGTTAGACAGGGATGCAAAAGTCACTTCCAAGTTTTCGAAAGAGTTTTTTGCAGGTTTGGGCATAGAGTTGGCCTTCATTACATATTATCATCCGCAGAAAGATGGACAGACTGAGAGGGTCAACAAGATATTGGAGGACATGTTAAGGATGTACGTGATGCATCAACAGCGAAAGTGGGAAGTGTATCTTCCACTAGTAGAGTTCACTTACAATAATGGGTATCAAGAATATTTGAAGATGAGTCTGCTTGAGGCATTGTATGGGCGGAGTTGCAATACTCCCATCAGTTGGAGCAATCCATTTAACAGCGTGTTGATTGGACTAGACATGTTGGCGGAAATGGAATAGGGAATGTAGGTTATAAATAAGAATCTAAAGGAAACACAGGATAGGAAGAGGAGCTATGCAGATCAGAACAGGTTGTCCAAGGAGTTCCAGGTTGGGGAACAGCTATAATTGCGCATCAAACCAAAGAAGAGCTCCTTGCGGGTTGGATCATGTGCCAAGTTGTCACCACAGTTTTGTGGACCCTTTAATATTATTGAGAGGATTGGGCCAGTATCCTATCGACTTGCATTGCCTCCAATAGTGAAATTCCATGATGTTTCCATGTGTCATTTCTTAAGAAGTATGTAAAAAATGTCGATCATGTGATTGACTGGTCTGTATTACAGGTAGAACCAAATGGATAATTTCAGTTGGAGCCTCAGTGTATATTGCAGAAAAAGGTGCTCATGCTCTGAAACTGAGAAAATGAGCAGGTTAAAGTGAAGTGGAAGCACTTTGGGCCCAATGAAGCTACATGGGAGATGGTGGATCAAATGCAGGCTATGTGTCCTTCATTGTTTTCCAGTTGAGGTAAAGCAATTTTGGTAGGTTGTTTTGGTATATGTCTTTGGTATATGTTTTGGTATATGTTTTGGTATATGTTTTGGTACATGTTTGGTGATATTTTGGTATATGTATGTATATGGAAGTAAATACTACCACGAGCTATTTTATAAAGCTCCAATAAGCGGTATGGGTGTCATGTCATTATAGTTGTCATGTTGTTATGTTGTCATGTTGGTTTCCTTTTCAGCAGGGTGATCATTGTAAATAATGCATTGAGTTATGTTATAAAACTCCATGGGCAATATGATTGTTTTCATTGGTTTTACTGAGGTATAGAGGTGGTTGAACACTAAGGATAGTGTCCCCCAAGGAGGAGGGTTCTATAGCAGCCTTGGTGAAAATTCCATGTAATAAAAGTTAATAAAGGCAAAAATAATAACCACAGTTGATGGGACACTTATTCCAAGTTGAATGTCAGGCAAAACATCCTAGTGGGTGTTCATTTGGTTTATTATGGCTAAGGAAATTGGCAAGGAAATTGCTAAGGATTTGGAAAGGAAAAAAGGCATTTTTGGCACATTTATTTATGAAAATAATGGAAATTAAGAGAAAAGGAAGGTGAAAGGTCATAGGTTGCATGTGAGGAGGAAAATGAAGGAAAATAATGGAAAATGAAGAAAATAGAGGCCTAATTGATAAAAAGGCTTCTGAGGATCAGTTGGTGCCTTTTATCAGTTCAGTTTTGGATCTCTCTCATTATTCTCTCGCTCTCTCTCTCTCACCCTTGGACACAGAGTTTTCTTGGAGAACTTTGGCATTGGATCAAGAAAGGAAAAGAAGGCAAGAGGAAGGAAGGAGCAAGCAAGGAAGAGCAGGATCAAGTAGCTACAACAGTATTCTTTGCAGGTATCGATTTTCATGTGTATTTTCCTTACTAGATTTGGCATGCATGGTATTGCATGTGGTTCTTTTGTTGTTATGGCATGGTTTTTGCCAGGTGTGACAGTGTTTTCAGCCTAGCCTTTCCATTTCTGGGTAGTCATGGTGTGATGGGGTTCTTGTGTTTTGGTTGAGCTAGATTGCTAGATGGATTCAAAGTTGAGTGAGGTGGATCTCTGAATGATATAACACATGGTCTGGTGACCCCTGAACCAGACTATGAGTTGCGGTAAAGCTAGATTTTGTGTTGCCTTGGTAAGCCTAAGAATCCTTGTTGATGAATGGCAAGATATATGGTAAATCCTAGAGATGGATTGCTCTCTGTTGGGCCTAGTAATCCCGGTCTGGGACATGCGGTAAATCCTGGAGAGTGGGTCTCAATTTAGGGCCTAGTGATCTAGTGTGGATTGCAATAAAGCCTTAGAGACTAGGAGATAGGAAAATTCCTCACGGTGGAGGTGGAGAAATTTGGTGGCATTCATGCTTGTTTGGCTTAGTGATCTCGTGGAGATCATGGTAAAGCCTGTTATTACATGTTTATTATGTTGGCCTAGTGATCTGGGATGGATTATAGTAAAGCTTGATTTCTTTTGATGAGGGTGAGGTGGTTTAGCCTCGGGATGCCCTGGTTGGTTCTTTTGGTTTGAGTCCCACATTCATGCTTGGAATATGGCATGTGGGGGGTGAATGGCTAAAGAGAGATTTCACTCATCCATTCTATGGTCGAGCGGAACATGGTAGTTCCATCCTGGGTTTGGATTTTGCATCATTAATATGAGGTTATTTCTCCTTGTATCTGATCCGGATTTAAATAGGAACGCAATAGATTACAGAGATAACCATAAATACAGAGATGCGATAACCATAAATAAAGAGATGCAGCGGAAATAACACTTCATTTCATTAATGGAAGATATCGAAATATGCTTAC
>APFE030168417.1:182350-212203 GCA_000404065.3 Pinus taeda
GTATCTCTATGAGTATTATACTAGTTTATATGTGGATCATATGGTTATGATTTCCTTGGTATTTCTATTGCTATTATACTGGTTATGTATATGTTTTATGACAATGGCTATGTATGGATCTCATCATGATTTTACTTATAAATGAATGAACAATGTATCTATGACCTAATATATGATAATGCAACAAATGATATTGAAGGGAATATTGTTTCTTAGCGATTCTTGGATAAGTATGAGACCCCTATGCTTAACTCTGTTGTTTACATCTATAGATTACATATTTGTGACATGTTCGAAGAAATTCATGTTATGGCTAGTAGGGGTCTAGTTAAGGGCTTGTTCAAGAAATTTCATTTGCATCATAATTTCCTTGTTATCTTATCTTTTTGTTCTAAAGGTGTCATCCAATTCTAGGAAGTGACCTCAGCTTTGGGCCTAAAAAAGTGTCTCAAATTCTAGGGACGTTGGCACAGAACAGAGAAAATAGTCCATGGATACTGGCATGCCTTGTCATGAGAGCGTCCAAAGCCTCTTGGACGCTTTCAGGTCCATATCATGGGAGCGTTCAGGGGTCAAGTGGTCTAAAACCTCAGTGGAAGCCAAGGGTTGGTTACCAAAAAGGTTGGGATGGTTCTTAGGAGTCATGTAGCTGATGTGGAAGGTATGTATGTTGTGTTTCTATGGATTCCACTTCCTTAAGGTCACATAGGAGGTTGAATCCAATCATAGTAGCATCTTGTAACTTGTTTACCCCAGTTGGTCGATTAGTTGGGTAGATGTGGGAGGAGGGTGTTAAATGCTTCCACTTTAATTTTTATGCTCTTATCAGTCATCTCTTTAACCACCATGTCTTCCACCTCGTCCTCTGTCTCTCGATCTACTTCTGCCTCGACCTCTGTCTCTTGAAATAGAAACACGGCTTTTAAAAGAAGTTTCTAAAGTGGAAACCTTATTTCTGTCTATCCTTGCCTCATGTGATAGAAGTGATCCCATTAACTAATCAACTTGTAATGATGCCAAATCCTTGTCTTCTTCTATGGTTGCTACCACAACATCAAATTTGGGAGACAAAGATTTGAGGACCTTCTCAACCACTGTTTGATCTTTAATTTCATCACCATAATTTTTTAACTGATTTATGAAAATCATGACCCGATTCATGAAAGAATCGATGTCCTTTGTCTGCTTCATCTGTAAACTTTCCAAATCTCTCTTATTATTCTGCAACTTAACAATATTGACTTTGGCCATACCTTTATAGCTTGTCGCCAAGGTCTCACATGCTTCCTTTGTTGAAGATGTGATCATAATTTTCTAGAACACTGCTCGATTCACTCCTTGTTGGATAAGTTGCAACGCTTGTGCATTCTTTTTTTGTCTTTCTTCCATAGATCCCTCTCTGCATTAGTGAGAGCTCATTCTTCTACTTCATCCTTAGGTTCTGAAAACCCAAACTGGACATGATCCCAAACATCATGAACCTGCAACGTGGCCGCCATCTTAATTACCCACACATCATAATCCTTCCTTGCAAACAGTGAGAACTGGGACTGGAAATTTGAGAAAGCCATCATTCTAAAAAAAATCTCTTATGAAATCCCAAATTTCTCTTTTTATAAGCTTTATTAAACCTTTATAAATAATCTTTTTATTATTTTATTTTTATTTTTTTATATAAAAAAAATTATAAATCGCTTTCACCATATTAAAGTCTCGAAACACTATATGAAAATATTTTAATGTAATAAATCCCCTTCAAAGGTTCTTTCAAAATACCTTTTTACTATAATAAAACCTTTTAAAAAGTACCCAAGTGAAAATCCTTTATGAGTTTCAAAAACCCATGTGACTTTCAAAAACCTTTTTAATAATACTTTGAAACATTGAACTTAATATTTGAATAAAATTTGAATTAACACACGGAACACATGGCCTTTTTGTATGTTACGGGATTTGCGCGCCCCCAACACCAATAGACTATACACATAACCCAAATTTTCGCAGATTCGATGTTTAATGAAATTTGCGTAGTTTATGTACTAACGAAGTGCATAGTTTGCACTTCTTACTCCTTAACGGCGACATTTTTGTAACGTAATTTTTAAACAAAATTGTTGGTCTTCTTCCCTTGGTTTTCTTCTTACTAGCTATACAAGCATCACAGATTTTGTGATTTTTTTTCAGCTCTAATATTAATTGGTTGGAAACGTAAAGGAGGTAAGCCACAAAATAACACAAATAAATTACATAAAATAATATAAATTGTGGTTTTTTTTATTGATCACACAAAAACTTGATGATTACAATGACCTAAGTAAAAGGTATTTAGCCTTTTCGGACTAACAATTGACCTAAAATAACTTGAGATGCAACCACACGCTAAATTCGACTATGACTTAACTTGACTATCTAAATTTAGCCAACTCTTCCTGCGTTGTAATTATTGAGTTGAGGCTTCTGTGATCCATATCAATGTTGAGAAGATTTTTCGATAAAATCACATCTTCATGCGTTATTTTAACACATTTTTCTTAGCGTTGCTACCCTTATTATCGGTTTGTAACTATTGTATCTTTACTCCTTCATTTGGCATCGATCATGTCATACACATTCTAACCACATATTTCTTGTCCTCCTGGAATTATTCATAATAGTGAAGTGTGGTGGCAATAAGCGAGCTTGACTCTTAATTCTAGGCGGGTTCTTGGAGCTGTGTGTATTAGTATAATCGATAGAGTTGTCAAAAGAAACATTCCTTGCACTCAATCCTTCACCGAACCCATGTTCCTGGAGGGCACGTTGTCACTCTTTCAAGGCACCGAAATTTCTTACAAGAAACTGCTTGTGTGATTGTATTTTTATGATCGCGCCTTCATCGCTAGAGTTCTTTTTGGGCAAGATTTATGGGAAAAAAAACGAGTATTGTTGTAATCCATTGAGCTTGGAAGCAAATTGTGATCTTGTTTCTAAACACGTTATGTCAATGTATGCCATTGCATAAGAGATTTCATCATTTTGATAGCAGGGTTCGAACCTACACTTCTCTATTTTCAAGGGTTTTTAAAATGGGACACTGGGTTCGACCCCTGGAAGAAGGGTGTTTCATATATCCTATTGGAAGAAGGGTGTTTCATATAGCCCATTAATTACATCATGTTTACATCATTGCAACGTATCATGTCGCATATGCTATTTAGCATATGCTATTGGAACGTATCATGTGGCATATGCTATTGGAACCCAGGTAGGGAGGTTATTAAACCTTCCCAACCACCCGAGATAACATTCATTGACAATTCATGTTTACATCATTGCAATGTATCATGTCGCATATGCTATTGAAACCTGGGTAAGGAGGTTATTAAACCTTCCCAACCACCTGGGATAACATCCATTGACTATGCCACATATGTCCTACTGAACATTTATCAGAATTCCACTAAGAATGTTCATACAATTCTCAACAACATCTACGAGCAAAACTTCAGGCCGAACCAAGTGTTGGGGATAGAGTTCAGGCGAAAAATTCGAGTTCCATGCAATAGGAAGGTTGTTGAGAGACGAAGGCACCCGATTCTATTCGAGGTGTTCTCTTACATCGAAAAAACAAACAAGAGAATCCAGTCGTTTACTTTCCAGTGAAGATGTAAGATTTCATAAACTAAGGCTCTACATGAACAGACTAGAGATGGTTGTGATTAAAATTTTGGAAGAAGTTAATTGAGTTAAAGAAATTGTATTTTGATGCATTCCGAGTATGCTTAAAATTTTGGAAGAAGTTAATTGTGTTAAAGAAACTGTATTTTGATGCATTCTGAGTACTTTGATTGAATGATTTTTCTCTCGGTTCTGCACATGTCAAATTTTTTGGAAAATGGGGATTGAGCATTCTGGTATGTGATGGTTTTAGTATTGTTGCATGCAACATTCATTGGTATAACAAGATACACAACATTTGATATATTGAATCATATTGGTTCAAGTGGTTAGATTTGTGGAGTTTTCCTCAATTCATTTAAACTGTCAAAACTACCTACCGCTAAAGCTAAGGATTTGAGGTTGATTTGGGTCTACAATTGGATATACCTATTTTTGCATATGTAAGGTGGAAGTGTTGTTTTCCTAGAGAATGTAACGCACATCCGTAAGACTCTCTTTACTTTTCAAGCTTACATTTGTCATTTTCTATATGGAGTCTTCTTGTCCTCTTAATGTGCTAAGAGTACAAGTGGGTTTTTTTTTTCCCTTGTCATTTTATCATTTTTTGAGCTTTAAAATGGCCAAAATCGCTAAGTTATTAAAGTTTCTAGATACTCTGCTTTTCTCCACTATTGAGTCTAGTACTGCCAAAATCAACAAATCCTTTCTCTGATATGTGGACTTGTTTGCAAGATGCACACAACAAGATCAAGTTTATGTAACTTGAATTTCAACTATAGCAAGATGAGCTACAACAACATAGTCCATACTCTGAACTAGTTTTTATTCAAAACTATTATTTGTTTGAGTTTGAGTCAAACTCCCATCAACAATCAGAAACAAATCAAATTAGTGAAATTGAGGTTGATTCACATCAAGTGTCCATTTCAAGGAGTAGTTTCAAATGAACATGCAAAAGTTCAACCTGCTCTTCCCAAGCCTATCATCAAACCTTGGGAAGAAGTCGTTAATAACAAGAATAAAATTAATCTTGGATATAATAAGGAGGTCTCATTTCACACTCTAAACTACTCTAAGCCCATCCAGTTTAACAGTGTTGGATTTCATCAAGACGGTTCATATTCCCCTGTTCTAGATCTCGCTCCTCTTCCCAAACAACCATAGATTTTCAAATGCTAATATTCTCAACGAGTTGGCCATGTGAAAGACCATTGTTTTGATCTTAACCCATATGAGCATTGTGGTAAAAACACTCATCATTCAAATAGATGTTCTAGAAACAAGCCTCCAAAAAGAACGAATATTCATCTTGGATGGATTGCTTTTTGGCACTGGGCTTCAATAACCAAGAAGATATTTCGATCATACTACATAATTTATTCTTGATTATTGACATGTCTTGCAGTTGAAATTTATTCATCTTTACACCTTGTATCTTACAAGGGGAATTGATGATCATCTACAAGCTTCAAATATTTATCAAGTGATCCTGAGCCAGAGCCTGAGCCTAGAGCAAGACTCAACCATACCCAAATTCAGAGTTGTAGCCAGAGATAAAGTCATGCACCATGAACATGATTTTGGTCAGTGGCCTTCCTTAAACCACCATTTTTTAAGACCTCAATTGTCCCACCTTTCGAATCATTAGGGAGCACTAACTATAGACTTACTATCTTCTAATCAAATTTGGATTTTTCCAAGAACTACATCAAGTGTTCTAGAGTTGGTGGTTATCCTTAAACCACCATTAGTTGAAACCTCAAGTTCTCCCACATCATTGGGTTTGTGGCCTTTCTTAAAAACCTCCATGTTAGAGAGAACATTCATCCATTGGATGCCATGCATTTTTTCATTTTTTTATTTCAACTCTTTTCTTGGACTCATATATTCCCCTTCAGATCAGGGGGGAAATGTTGGACACCTAATCCACTAAGATTTGGTGTGGTCGGATGTGAAAAACTACGAAAATCCAAGAGACAACTTGGAATATGTAAACTAAGGGTCATAAGACCATGTATGAATATGTACATCTTTGTGTATAGAATGTGTTCCACATTTATCCTAAAGTTTATACATTTGTGTGTGACACTCAAGGGTGACAATGACTACCTATTGGCACTTTTTTTACTATAAATCAAATATATTCCCCCTGTATTTTTTTTCTTTTGTTTTTGGGTGTCACCTTCATGTTTTTATGATCACAAAAGACAAATAAAAGTATGCTCGATAATGTCTTTTTCAAGGTTTCAAGAGTACATAAAAGAGTTAAAAGTGCAGTCAATATTGTATTATTCATGATTTTATGAG
This sequence comes from Pinus taeda, assembly GCA_000404065.3. Lineage (NCBI taxonomy): Eukaryota > Viridiplantae > Streptophyta > Pinopsida > Pinales > Pinaceae > Pinus > Pinus taeda. Next base: position 188,318 of record APFE030168417.1, read on the forward strand.
CTAAGAGTTAAAATTACACTCAATAGAGAAAAAAAGTAGCTCAATGGAGTGCATCTACGTTCAAATTACATGGAACAAACATCTTGCATGTAGAAAAGGTATTGGGTAAGTTATGTCCACTCACAAGAGTGGTGTCTATGAGGGTGAAGCCTATAAAACAAAATCAATATAATGCAAATGGCAAGAGGTCAAGAGTGACTATAGTGGAGTCAATAAGATCAAAGCTAACAAAAAATAGTAGCATGCACTAAGACATTAGTAGTGATATGCATGTGCAACCTTTAATAAACATAAAACATAATGGGAACCCCTTTAGAACATGACCAAAAGAAGATTAAGAGAGAAGAACGAGACTCAAATTTTTAGTCATAGTAGGGAAAAATGTGTGTTCTTGGTCCTACAAATAATTACAACATGGGAATTAAATGGAAATGACAAGTGTTAACTAGAGTGTCCATGAAGGGTAGGAACTACCATGTAATTTATAATGTGCAAATGATAAGGGTTAATATTGTAACCTTATATGATCAAACCTAAGGCACAACCATGACAAAATGATGATTAATAATGCAAAATGGTGTTACAAAGAAAACGTTACTCTTATGTGCTATTCAAGAACAAATACGCCATGGTTTAGTGGATTTCAACATAAAATTTCAAACATAATGTGACCAAATCCTAAAATTATCAAAGAAACCTAGACTATTTGTTAAATTCCATGGAAAAACCTCTCAAAAACAATATAAATGAAAGCATAGAAGTAATGGAAAGTTGTATTGTTGTACTAGGTGTGAAAAGGGTAATTTATAAACCCAAAAGGTATAAAATTGTATATATGTGGTAAAAGAAAATGCATTTTCACACTTATTTGGGTAAATTTTGCACTTATGGAGAAAAATCCCTTGAATTCTAAAAATTCTAGTGTAGATTGAAGAATATGTCATTAATGAAATTTCAAGTAGTTAGGACTAAGTAATTCATTTTAGTATGCTCTTTGTTTTGCTTACAATTTTTTCCAATTTAATGGAGTTTCAAGTTGTACATGACCTCACGAGGTCTCAACCTACATGGTCATGCTTATTCATAGGATAATGTGAACATAACAATATGATCACTCTTATTGGCCAAACGAGAGTGATTAGTCATGCTTGTTAGAAATTATAGGCATAAACACCCTTCCAAATTAAAAAATCTTCCATTTTTCCTCAAATTTCCAAAAACATTTCACTGGATGGTAATTTATGATATTTATGGAATGTGTAGGTCAATTCTTCATCATGCTAGAGTGGAAATAATAAGAGCATAAGGTTATGGATGTGGCATCCTTAAGGGACTAGAACACTTTAAATGCATTGAAATATTATGGATTTCTAAATCTTTTTATAACCTAAAGCAAGAGATCCTAGGTGATGCTCCTTAAGAGATTAGTTGGGTTTTGGGACCCTGACCAGCAAAATTTTCAAGTGCATCATGAGATATTGACTATAAAAGTGGTGGATATCTATTTCATAATATAATTATTGTGGAATGGGGCTTTGATCATCTTGAATGGTGGAAAAGGTGGATTACATGGTATATTAATGAGTATATTATAGAAAATTTCCATCTAGGGGCATAGAAAAGTAGTAGCAAATTTCTTGTCAAAGAGATAGTGGATCTGCATTGTACATGATTCTTTTTACTCTCCTTGGGTGGCTAGCTCTACAATCCCCACTTGTAATCAAATGGTATTATTCACTATGCTCTACAATTCCTTAACCCCATAGTGCTTGATTAATATTCTAGACTACTGGTAAACATGAGAGACCAACTGACAAAGTGCAATATAGGTCTTTAGAAACAATTTGTTTATGGGTTGATATTCATATCAATTTTCTTAAAGAAGATTCGTTATGAGACCTAGCGTCTCAAAATCATTTTTTGGGCCAACTGAACCCATGATGCAGCGATTAATGGATTTCATATTCTATCTTGGTCGAGGTGCCACAAAAGGCCACTATTAACTTGATTTCCTCAACTAGGGGAATAAAAAAATCATTGTGATCGAGGACTTCTTGTATGTTGAGACAGAATCTAGGCATGACCTTGAGCTCATATTATCTCTTAGGGGTCAATGGGATGAGATAAGTAAGAAAAATTGATCATGTGATATTTTTTTAGTTTTTTGAAATTTTATAGTTTATTTTTTCTTTTAAAATATGTACTTCTTTTGGCATGTAGTGTAACTAACCATCATAATTTTTCATGACATAGATGTAGGAACAATTTGACTAGTAGGGATGGTCCCAAATTTTAATGGAAGGAGAGGAGGATTAAAATTACACTGATAAGAGTCTCCATGAGGTGTAGGGGAACCTCGAGGGACTAATCGTTAGCATCCCTATGATGAGTATGGATGAGGTCCCATAGAGGTTGCAATGCCATGTTGTAATTGCACCTCATCTATTCGTATGATTGTTGAGGTGAGTTCCAATGCTATTATGTGTTATCATGAGACACACATAGATTTGATGGAATAAATGACATCTTCCCTCTTTTTTGTACTACAACAGATATTTCTAATTAGTATTGTGGGGCATATCTAGATGTTATATCATGATGATCCATGAGGAATATTTGCATTGAACTTGTAAGTGAGGAATATTTCCATGGAACTTGTGAGTCCTCTTGAGGACTTCCAAGGGAGGTTTTGTTGATGAAGTTTGGGTTTCTCTCTATATATATAAAAATGTTGCAAATTCCGCAAGGTGAAGCAACTATTGAAGACAGAATGCAGTTTTAATATTCTTGAGAATTCTCTTGAAACTTGAGTAGCATAACTTTGGATTCAAATTCTCTTATCCAAATGGTTCCTTGTGACTCTTATTTATAGGTTTTTCTCAAGCTTCATTGAAACTAGCTCATGGTAAGAATGATGCTCAAGTCCATTGTGGTTTCCCATGCATGAAAGGAACATGATAACAACATTGAGTTGCCAAAGTAATGAACATTGAATGTCCTACAAATTTGAACTATCTGAAGTTGCACTCGGTACTTTCCTTCTAATTGGATATCCATTGTTTATTTTTCATTCATTAACTAACACTGACTTTCTATGGATTGACATGAGTGTTGAAGGGATAGCCATGCAGATCATGTAAACCCTGCATTCTGACTTTGCATGGATGAGTAGAAACCCACTTTATAACATTTTTTCAACTGCTTCTAGGTTGCTAAAATGTCATAGGTGACCTTCATTTTTTTTGTAAGTTCGGCAGTAGTGAGGCTACATCATGGTAATGTCCAAGAATAACACTCGCATAGGGTTGGGACTTGAACTGATGACTTAACATCTAGAAATTCCTTAACAACACACGGAATCACCATCTATCCAAGACCCCATGGAAAATTTTCATAGATGACATTTGTCTTGGTGTATTGATGATATTTTCCAGTAATCATGTCTAAAGCTATGTGACCAATTTTTGGGTGTTAACAAGTGTTCCATAATGTATGAGGTTAGGAGTAGATGTATAGCTTAAGTGGATCATATTTTTCTTTCCATGTACTGAAAAATCACTTGAGAGAGAGAAAGAGAGACAAAAACTTCAAGGATGTTTAGTGGAAGGAGGAGGAGGACCACACTTGTAGAAAATACATTCCTGATTTTTATTTTTTTCTTTATACAAATGAGATGGGCATGTCCCATGCTCGAGATGTAACCAAAAGTGAACTACAATAAGGGATAGGAAGTTGAAAATTCTTGTCAGATATTTAAAGAAGCATTATATCTAGCATTATGATGAAGTATAAATCTACATCTACCTCTAGGGCACCAATGCATGTAGAAGATGGTTCTAAGGAGAACACTCCCAAGAATTTGACATGAGCATGAATATTGAAACTAATGGCTAGGAAATTCCCAGTCAAGTCCATGGGTCTTTGACTAGGACTGGAAGATGCAACTAGTGTAATGTAAGAACCATCTTGATGTTAATAAGTGTTGAATTTGGAAATAAGGGGGGTAATGGAAGAAAAGAGCAATGATGACTCTCCTTGTTCCATTTGGGGTTCATCATTTTGAAGGGTAATGAGAACCAAGATACTTTTACCATATTTCGTCTCCCTTTTGACTAATAAAACTCCGTGAAATATATTCTTACCATTTTTCTTTAATTATTGAATTTTAGCAAATTTTGTATTGTTAGGCGTTTTGGTAATTTCTTCTTTGTTGAGGTATAAGTAGGTAAGTTGGGAAAACCAAGAGTTTTTTCCATGTGTTCCCTAATGATCACTTCATATTGTTCAAAAAAAAATAATAATTAATAAATAAATATATAATATAATATATATATATAAATATATATATATATATAGATAAATATATTATCTATATAATATATATATATATATATATATATATTATATATAATAATATATATATATATAATATATATATTATAAAAATAAAAATAAAATAAAAAAAAAAATAAATAAATAATTAAATTAAATACAAAAATTAAATTAAATTAAATAAAAAAAAATAAAAATAAAATAAATAAAATAAATAAAAATAAAATAAAATAAAAATAAAATAAAATCCCTTGCATGGGCTATGTTAATACATGGTTAACTCATCTAGTCAACATAAATTATAGCAAGGGAATCAACCCAAAATTCGTGAGCTCTTGATTTTGCACAGTTTTGGCATTTCTAGAGGTTGAGTATGATCTTCGTAGATGATTAAAATAGGAATTGCTTGGTTGGGTTGAGAGTTATCAACATTTAGTTTCCTTTTGTGATGTATAAATATACAAGCAAGTGAAGCTTGATTGTTAGCAATTAGAATTTAGCTTTAGTATCTATTGTGTTCCTCATACTTTAAAAAAATTAAATTGAAGCTTTGTTTCAAGCTTCTTTTTATTAATATATGTGGTCATCCTGAGCTTCTCTAGTTGATAGTATTCAAGTGTGCAAGTTGAGGCTTCCCCCCATTCCTTAACCTATGCCCCATCTTTTTCCTAGTGCATAATTTGGATTGTTGTAGCTATAAATGATAGTAAATATCTTTATGATTTCTTTTTTATTTTCATATTCAAATATGAAAAATAACAATTGTTCATATTCATCCTTAGTTCCTTTATTAAATGTCAATTGATGCACTTTCCTTTTGTAGATGTAATGCTCTTCCATAGTACTTTATGTTGTAGTGTTCATGAACTACTTTAGTTTCCTTCACATAGAGGTGTTATTACTTTTGAAATTCAAGTTTAGTGTTTCTTAATTAAGTAAAATATCTAGGAGTCTAACAAAGTATTGTTGCAATTCCTTGAGCCACCTAAGGGAGTGAGCCAAAGGCTCTACAACCAGAGTTTCTACCAATGAGGACCCTAATGCATGCTTAATACACCAATTCAAACTTGAATCAATTATGTTTTCCTTGATTTAAAATAGTTTTCCATTTCAAATCATGTGTGCTCAGAATTTCTTCTTTGGTTAATAACCTACATAAACTAAAAAGTGCATTGTTGTGTGTGCCTTTATCAATACTTGTGTAAGTTTTAACCTTGTATAATTAATCACTAGAAATATATTTTTAATAAAACAAAAATGATACCATTACAAACACAAAAATCACATAGATAAAGTGGGGAAAAGTATTTCTATACAATATATATCCTGTTGCATACATGAACTTCCAATCCAACTATAGTTCCTTAACCTAAAGTACAAAACGATGGGAAAAAACATTTTGCACTACAAAAATTCTTTTAGTAATACCATGGGTCAAAAACCCCAAAAAAAAAACCCCTTAATATTTGTGGTGCATGTAATTCATGCAAAGAATATAACACTTACTCAACAACTTAGACTCCCATGCCTTGTTTTTTTACCAGTGTAGGGTTTTGTAGTATAGACCAAAGAAAATTAGCTCATTTATGTTTTGAAGTTACTGCATTAGTTTAAACCTTTTTCTTTACATTGCAATAGTTTAAGGATATAACATTTTACAAGATAGGAAATTTTTAGCCTCCACATATAGTGCATGATGTCTCATAAGTTTACGAACTCCCAAATAGATAATTTAATGTCCTAATTTATGGAAAATAATTAGACCAATATTTTGGCACCATTTTTAGAGAGATGTCAAGGACACAATATTACTTCTTGCATTAGATTTTAAATGATTGCATTTAATATAAATATTTAAGATGAGGAGTGAAGGCAGTAATATGAGAAGTAAGAACTTACGCATTCACTTTACTGAGTATTCACAAACCTTTGTTGTGTTTGTACTATCTACATAGATTAATTAGATAGTGGGGCTATGTTACTTTAAAGGATAGAAAGAGTAGAATCTACTCCAACTATTTCAATTAGAGGTGTTTGCAACGAACACACCACACCCACACCTTCCCCCCCCCCCCCCCACCCACACCAATGACTATTCCATTTGTAAGAAGGGGTTGTTGATCAAAAAGAAAAATATGAAGATGCTAAAGTGTTTATTCAGAAAGGAGCGCACACCACCACAAAGGTTTTTCTCAAATTCTTGTACATAATTCAGAATTGTCACTAGGGATGAATATTCATTTCAAAATATAGAAGAGGAGCAAGGGATCCAAGAAGATAATTCATAAGAGGAAGAAACAGAAGTTTCTTATAGTTATCATTGTCATCACAGGAAGGAGATCAGGGAGTCATGGGCGACATCTGATGAAGAGTAGACACTAGATCCAGGGAATGACGAGTATCTTTCATGTTTATCACAAGATCCCTTGTGCATTCAGGAGTGTTATGAAAAACGTTCAGAAGAAATGTATGGTATGACAATCGAAGAGAGACAAGGAGATAAATATTACATTGGAACTCGGTTCCAAATAGTCATCACTGCATAGTACCACTCCATATTTTTACATTTATTAGGATTAGATATATATGATTAGCCAAGTTTTCATTTCCAAGCATTTATTGAGGTATATTTCTCAAACTTGGAGATGAGTCTATTTATGATCATGCTATGTAGATGGATGCATTGAAAGTTATCCTAAACTTGAGGGAATGTCTCCATTGTCAAAATAAAGTAGCATAGTGTAGAGAAATAAGTGAATAAATAAAATAGTAAAGAAAAAATAATTCTATGTATAAAAACTGTTGTTCAATGCTCGTTTGGGTGGCCTTTTATGGAAATTGGATCACTCGCCTTGTTTAGAATGCAACTAGGATGATCCTATTTGGAGACCATATTGACTCATTTTTTAAAACTATATTTCCATATAAATTATCCCTTGAAATATAGTTTCTAACCCATTTTAAATCTTTCAATTTGGATATCAAACAAAAGATATATTGCCAAAATACATATTAAGTGTCAAGCAGAACATTTAGGGATAGAGTTGGGACAACCAAGTTTTGGGAGACCTGATGGATAAAAATTTTAATTATTTTCCTATGGTATATTCTCACATGAATCTAGTTTCCAACTCAATTTTAATCTCTTTATTTTGATATCATATGTGAAAATTATGACCAAAATACTAACGGCGAATCCTAAACATTCACTCCTAAAACCAACTTTCCCAATTCTTCATTCAAATGTTTAACCCACCAATTGTTCTCGTATTCAAAAAAAAATATATATAATATATATATATATAATGATATATATATATATATATCCTATATATATTATATAATATATTATATATATAATATATAATATATATATATATAAGTCTTACTTAACATTATCCAATTGGAATCACATCGATCTATCCTTTAACAGCAACATTATGATTAATCTAGTGATTGTTGTTCTAGGGGGATCTAAAAATAATAATAGCATGCAGACTATTACCTAGAAAATTTGGCATATCATCTTAAGGAAATTTTAAAAGTTCTTTCTACTAGAGATATACCTATAGATCCAATTTAATATTGATTTTTAATCACTCAAATCGGACCTAAAATGAAGAACTTATTGACAAAACATTGTCAAGTAGTCTAGTTGGCCAACACTCCTTAATAGGGAACAAAATGTATTTGTCTTTGTTTATTTTCATTGTATTTGTTTCCTATGAATTGTTTGTAATTATTTATCATAAATCTTGGAAGGATAAATTTTATGTGACTCCCATATTCCAAGATCTCATGCTTTACTACAGGAAAGTGCTAAGTTTTTTGCAAGAACCAAGAAGATCCAAGGGATCAAATATACTATCGAGTGATTTTCAAAATTCATGCTTGAAAGGACAACATACAAATATACAATTCAAGCAAAGTGGAACATCATATGGTGTTGAATTCATTAAGAAAGCTCAAAATAGTTGGACCTTGTTACAAAATCCTTCCAGTTGATGACCAACAACACCAACAACCTCACAATGCTTAAAGATAAATCAAGCAAGGAAAATGACATGAAGACAATTATCAGAAGAAGGGGTCAATTTTAGTACCATGTTAAGTCACATACACCATGTTTATTATACCATTCACTAATATTATTCCATAATCCCTTTTGTTTATTATGCCATTCACTAATATTATTGCATGTTAATATACTTCCTTCTTCCAAGCTTCACAATTCATGCATGTTGAAGCCCAAAATTACTTTAGTTTATGTAGTTAATCTTAAACTCTTCGTCTTACTATTGCTACCAAATCATGATGTTTCCCTTTCATAATCTTACCATCCTTCCTTGCTCCATCCACCCTTAACGAATGAATAAATTCACTCAACTCACTTACATACGGAGTCACCTCAATGTACTTTCCTTTTGCCAAATAAATTCTTGCTTGATAGTGAAAATATATCCAACTACGGTTCTTCAAATTATTTTTGCTCAAGTTGGATAACATCGGATTTCATAAGATTCTCTTTCCTACAAATCATATCCCATCAACCTCAACACCTTATTTGGAATCAAGATTATGCCCCCTCTTCCATCTTGAATTTACTTTTCAAGAAAAATGAAAAAAATGAAATATAATATATATATATATATATGAAAGTGAAAATCTAGGATACTAGCATAATCTAAACTTAAATTTTTAGCGAAAACCAAGAAATTGGCCTATCAAAATTTTTAATAAAATATCTACCAAGTGATTGACATTTTTAATTCAAAATTGTCAATGATTTCATATGAAAATCAATTATTGGTCTAAAGAAGACTTTTACAAGTTGAACATGTCTTACTTATTTCTCATGCAGAAGCTAAAAGATTACAATCTATTTCTAGCTAACAAGATAATGCTATATTTTAAGTCTCCAAGAGTTTCATTTCTAATCCAAATTAGAAGTGAAAAGAAGGACAAAACATCATTTACTTCTACAAAACCTAAGATCAATCCATGAAGGTCCAAAGTAGTCCAAAATCATTTCTACAAAGGCACAAGATCATCAATATCCATTTCAAGCAAAGCAAAAACACATTTGTGCCTATCAACAAGCACAAAGCAAGATCATTAGCATACAAATGAAAACTTAAAGATTTATAAGCAATTTAAAACTTACAACAACACTACTCCCATAATATCAAAAGATTTATAAAAAATTAGAATGTTTTAAAATTTTGTTGAAAATATCAAATTAATGATCAATAATAATACTTTTTATATACTACTTCTTATATCTTAGATTTTTCTTAAAATTTTGATAATTTTAAATCCCAAAAATTTCAAAATTTTAATTACCATGGCTCTTAATTTATTTATTTATGAAAACTGAGGTTCTTGATTATTACCTTTGAAAAAAACCTTACGAATAACACCTATCCCATCAACACCACACGCTTCAATCATTTCATTATAACTCTATTTAGATACTACTAATACTCCATTACCATTGCCATATAACTTATCATCATGGTTACTTGCATCTATCAAATAAATATATCAACGTTGCATTTGGGGCAAAATATATTTTGTTTTGTTTTAGAGTTATAATGTAATGTTCTCATTTCAAACCATACTCATTTACCTTGTATTCTCACTAAATCGAAGCTTACATTACCGAGTACATGTAAGAAGGAAATGTGAGAAGGGTACGAGGTCACAGAGACAGTGATTTAGGTATGAATAAATTGTGTTAATTTTTTAAGGCTGATTTTGGGAAAGAATTGATAATGATAAAAAAATAGGGCCTTAGTGAAACGCTCTTTCTTAGCTATTGCCCACACATTGATGTCTGTAAAATCTGTGTGTAAAATATTATTGAAACACGGAGTTGACGAAATGTTTTGCTAAAAGGCCCAAAATTGAATTTTTTACACCAACAACTTCCACATTAGAGATATATTGGGACTAACAAACGCTTTATGGCTACATTGAGTCCCTGGAGGTTCAAGACACACAACTTGCAACAAATAAAGAAAGGAAGGAAGAGTTGAGTATGTCTGCAAAAGAAGAACTTATCTTCATTGATGAAGAAAGGTCGCCTGTTGAGGAGGAATTTGAAAAGGTATTAAAGATCACTCCCCAAGAAGAAAATGAAAAATCTTCTATGCAAATTTTAGAAGGGAAGGGACTATGAAGAGGAAGAAAAGAAAAATCAAGAAATTGAAGAGAGCAATAGACGAAATGAAGGTCTTGGAAAGTTACATTAAAACACAAAATGAACTACTTACAAGACATAGCATGACTATTGTGGAGGAGAATGAATGATTGAAAGAGAATAAAAAACTCCAAGAAGAAAACATAATGATCTCCAAACAAGCTTATGAATAGAAGCTTGAAATTAAGAGTGCTTATGGAAAGATTGACGCAGGCAATACAAAGAGGAAATGTGGATGTACTTTTAAGGGTAGAAAGAGTTGTTTGATAGTCATTGATACAGATTTGTACATGAGGACATGTAATAAATTCTCCTTTGGGGAGATCTTGATCAATTTTGGTGAAAAACAACCATGATAATAAACCTCATTCTCGCCAAAATAAACTCATCATCTACTACTTTTACCTTCTTTTGTTTCTATTTTGACTAATAAAATCACCTAAAACTATTCTTATTCTTTTCCTTTAATTTTGAATTTTAGCAAATGTTTTGCATGGTTAATTCATTTTTACCAGATTTTACAGGAAAGTAGGCATTTTGCTAATTTCTTCTTTGTTACGGTATATGCAGGCAGATGGGAAAAAAATGAGAACATGAGTTTTGTTCCATAAATGGATAATTTACTATTTTTCCAATGAAAAATCCCTTAGATAGACCCAATCAAAGTGCAATCAACTTAGCTAGTCAACATGAAAAACATTATTTTAGTAAGGAAAACTACCTAGAATTTGCGAGCTCTTAATTTTGCACAATTTTGGTGATTCTAGAGACCAAATATTATCTACATATATGATTAAAATAGAAATTAGTTGGTTAGGATGAGAGCTATCAACATTTAGTTTCCTTTTGTGATGTATAAATATACAAGCAACTAAAGCTTAAAGGGTACGAATTAGAATTTAGTTTTAATTTATATTGTGTTCTTCATGCTAAAAAACTTGTGAATTGAAGCTTTGTTTCGAGCTTCATTTTATTAATATATGTAGCCTTCTTTAGCTTCTTTACTTTATACTCTTTAAGTGTACAAGTTAAGGATTGGAGTGCCCCCATTCTTAACCTGTGCACCATATTTTTCCTTGTGCACAGTTGTTGATTGTTGTAGCTATGAGTGCTGGTAAATTTCTATGTGGTTTCTCTTTTATTTTCATATTCAAATGTGCAATTTAATCATTGCTAATATCCATCATTGGTTCCTACCATTTCTATGCTAATTATTTCACTTTCCTTTTGTTGATATATTCATTGTTTATTTGTAGCCTCAATGTTCCTTCATAGTATTTTAATTGTTGTAATGTTCATGAACAACTTTAGTTTCCTTTACATAGAGGTGTTATTTCTTTCAAAAGTCAAGTTCTGTGTTGCTTGATTAAGTAAAATACTGAGGATTCTAATGCAATATTGTTACAATTCCATGAGCCACCTAAGGGAGTAAGCCAAATGATTTACAATTAGAGTTTATACTAGTAAGGATCCTAATGTATTCCTAAACAATCAATTCAAAACTTGAACCAATTATGTTTTCCTTGCTTTAAAATAGTTTTACATTTCAAAGCATGTGTGCTTAGGATATCTTCTTTGACCAATAATCTACATAAGTGAAAAGACCATTGTTGTGTGGGCCTTTCTCAAGCCTTAGATTCCCACACCTTGTTTTCTACCAGTGTAAGATTTTGTAGTCTAGACAAAAGAAGATTAGTTCCTTTGTGTCTTGAAGTTACTTTATTAGTTTAAAACTTTGATTTGCATCGCAATAGTTTAAGGATAGATAGCATTTGATGGTAGGAAATTGTTAGTCTGCACATATAATGTGTGACATTTAACAAGTTTATTGATTCTCAGATTGATAATTTAATGTCCTAATTTATGCAAATAAATTTGACCGACATTGATTTATTTTTTGGTTGTTTCTAGTGAATAGACAAGGGCTAGAAGGCACAACAACACCTTGGGGCAGAGGCCCATGGCCTCCACAACCTAAGTCCCCTTCTCTTCTCATATTTTCACCGACAGGAGTATTCCTAGTATGATTAACTTGTGACATATGTATATCTATGGAAAGTTTGAAGTGAGGGAAGGTGTCTCATTCAATGTAAAGTTTCAATGAATGTGCGATCTTTGAGATAAGCTAGAAGAAATTTCCACAAAAAACCCCTTGAAAAAGAAAACTACATGAGACCTAGGGTTGAGAAACTTAGCAAGGTATGAGTTCATCCAAGGTCAAGGAAGTCTAGAGAAAAGGCTAGTAATGATATATTTCAACAATTAATAAAGCACAATCCTTGAAGAAATTCACAGGTTGAAGAATTCGCTTCTAGGGTTCCCACTTGGTGTGACGACGAGGGCATCAATTTTATGGATATTTCACTATCGGAATTCTTTCAAAGCTTGAGGATTCCTATAGGAGATACTAAGGGATGATCTTATCCAAAGGGAATTTGAAATATCCTCATCTATAAGAATTTGCACAAAGCCCTAGAGGGTCCTCATTATCTTCAAAGGGATGAAGAAAAGAAGGTGAGAAGAAGTATGATTTTCGAGTAAGATTTGATCACCAAGAATCCAAGACCCAATCCCTGACTATTGGGAGAATTGGATACAGGGATAAACCAAGATATGGGAACTTGCTTTTCAAGGAGGCCTAAAGAAACAACTTCGTTATCCCTTATGAAGTCAAATACATGTATAATCTAGACTTTTACACTTCTATGACACTATTATGGAGTTTCAAGGATGCAAATGTAAAAAATCCTCTAGGAAAATTTATTCATTTATTATCTATGAGTAACACATGCAAAATTCCCAATAGTTTCAATGCTTCAAACAATTTTTCATCAATTAGGGCACATTAATAACCATGAGAAAATATTCCATGCATTAGACATTCACAAAATCATAAATGCAACATTAAATAACACTTACAAGACAATGAAGAATATATCCATCCACAAAAATGCAAAAGAGAAGTTCCAAGAAAGATAGTGAAATTATTCAAACATCAAAGTTCATCAAAAACATCCAAATTCGTCCTCTAATTGCAAGTCTGAAATTCTCAAGAGAGAGATTGAAGACCCAAGTGATGATCATTGAGATGAGAATACCTCTCATCTATTTATACATGTGCTATGAGTTCAAAACTGAAAAGGCAAATCCCCTCCTATGCCTAATTTGCTAAGTAACCAACCCATGGTTATAAGCCAACCATGATAACTCAAAAAATAAATTGAATAATCCTTATTAAGCCCATGCAAGGCTGATGTGAAGGCCTAGAAGGGCAACGTTGAGGCCTAATGTGATAATTATGAGAGTGAGGACCTCCAAAATGATGAAGAAGAGGGAGATGACCTCCAAATGTTGTAAAACATCTCTAAACCCCTATTTGGGCTATGTGGGCTCCAAATGGCTCAATATTAAGTCGATGATCCATTAATGAGGGCTAGAAGATGGCACATGCCTTCCCATGTCTCACTAGAAAATACATAAACTCCTTTGGGTCAGGGAAAATTTTAGGGGCTAATATTCGTAGGTGGGCTAATTTTCCATGCTTTTTGAGAAAAAAAGATTCGTTAATTTCCATTTTTTTCCTAAAATGATATGCCCAAATTTTATAGTAAAAAAATGTTTTACCCTAAGAATTGACAATATTTTATAGAGATAATATAAAATAATTATAAATTCCAATAATTTTAAAAAAATATCAGCAAACATTTTATAGTTTGCATATTAATGACTAGTAGGATTCGCAAAGGTTTATAAATTTTGAGATAAACTTTGCCCTTCAAATTGTCCATGTTTTTGGCCCTAGATAAACTACCAAGTGTCGGGTGCAATGTGTACCTGGATAGGAAATGTGGTCCAAGTGCATCATCATCTCTATGTAACTAGGGCACGAACAAGGAAGTGGTGGTGTTGAAGAAGCCCATGGTGTGGAAATCAATGCTCTGCATGGTTGGATACCCATGGCTCTCAATGCTCACCCTACAAATGCCATTGTGATCCTTTGGAGGGCTTAGATCCCATATATGGAGGCCAAGTCCAAGGTGAAAACCCACTTGCAATAATCTATATGATCCAATGTGTCTCCTCGCCTTCAAATACAATAATTCATTAGTGTAATAAAGTAAATAAGCTTGTTAATCAAGGATGTAAGTGGGCACTCCATAGTGGATTTCCATACCAAATTTGGGCTTTGAACATGTATTAATGTTACCTTCCTAGGTAGGATTGGTTAATGAAGGACCCTATTAGGTGGTTTCAACCTCTAAGGGAATGACAGGTACATGGTACATCCATCAAGTGGCAGGTGGCATGTGAAATAATGATGGAAAAAAGTGTGGAAAAGGAAAGGCTTCAAGCCACATGTCATGGTACAAGGGTGGATATGAGAAGGAAATCCCATACCTTGGGTATATGAATTTAAGGAGGGGAAAATCTTGGTACATGAGTTACCTTGGCCTTTCTTTTTCACTTTTCTTCATTTTCCTTTCGGATTTGATTTATTTTTATTCTTTTTAATACTTGGGGCTCATGGGGATGAGAGTGTGATGTGTAAGATGTAGTAGTGATTACCACCTTAGGATGAGGCAGGTCATCATCCTCTAGGGGTTGGGACATTCATGGGTTCCTTAATGATGCAACGAGAACTCATAGAGGTCCTAGGAACCAGGGTGATGGTTATAATAATAGGGGGTAGAACTCATGTTTGTATTTATCCAACATGCTAAATTTTATTGTCCCAACCATATTTTGCATTTTGTGGTACATTTCCTATTGAATGTGGCCATAATGTGCTTTTATATTTCTTTTTAGCTACATCAACCTCTGGGGCATCATTCCAAGCCAAACCTAAGGTGTGGACAAGGGGAGGGGTATGCTAACACCTTGTGGACCCAATAGATGAATGTGGGCCCAGATGGGGAAAATGTGGAAAGGGCTTGTAATGAGTGGAGGGGAGTGAAATATATGGCATTGGGAAGCAGGACCACAAAACCAAAATTAGGATTTCCCAGGTAGTGTCACTCCTAAAGCTAATAACTAGTAAAGGATATTCCACGCGACTGGGTTACAGGGTTAACCCCCCAGTTGAGGTAAGGAAACAAGAGTACAGTCAAGGTCCTTTCCTTCCTCCAAGCACCCCCAGTAATCCATTCCCAAGTGTGCCCATGAAAATCAAGCATAAACACCCAATTACATAAATAAAAATCATACCTTCAAGGTTGGATTACCTACCTTCAAGTATATGATCATGAAAAATGAACGTGAGGGCTCACAATGGCTAGCTCAGGTGGCAGAGAATGGTAGCACATCGAGTTATTAGGTAGCTACAAGGGGTTGTTGGTTGTCTGCTGAAGACAAATCTAGCATAAAATTTCTCCTATAGGGGTCACCCACATGTGGTGGGTAACACTTACCACACTCACAAAACCCTTACCCCTCATTACTCATAATCTTGACCATATAATCCAATCAATGATAGGATGAATGGTCACTATTGGGTGGATGACGTGACACAATAAACCAATGATGGCATGACACGTCGCTGCCAGGTGGACAACGTGGGTGATAAATGATAAGTTGACACGTGGCAGCATGATATTGATGCACAGATGATGATGATGTGGTAGTACAATATAGTGCCACGTGATGTGTCAACTCAGCATTATTGGGTGGCCAAGAGGTCCAAATTTGACTAACACGTGGCATGATGACATCATGCTTATGTTAGCATTTGGTTGACCATGGACACCTAAGGCCCAAGTCATATGGTACAATCACATGAAGAAATAGGTCAGGCTACCCTAGTCACAGACTAGGCACAAAATTTGGTCATATGGTGGGTTGAAGGTCAACCCCATTTGAATCAATGTCGGCCCCATTTGAATCAATGTTGGTCCCATTTGAATCAACATCGACCCAATGCACATCCGCTCCTATATATAGGTTTGATGCAATGGGAAAAGGCAAGGATTCAAGTTGGAAAAAAATAAGCATATGCATAGCATAATGGTTAGTGTGAAGCATTGCAGTTTTGGAGGTCACAAGGTCGAGTTTTGGCTTGATATCATTGGCATCATTTTTTTTATGTATTTATTTTCGATATGTGGCTTGAAATCGTTAACATTTGTTTCAATCTATTACTTGGTATCATTGGCAATGTAATTCATATTAAAAGGAATTTGGGTGCATAGTATAAACAAGGAACACAATAGTTGAGTTGGTGTTGGGTTGGTTTTTGTTGTAGGTGATCACATGTTCGAGTCCTTGTGGTTTCACTAAAGCTGAATTTTTTGTTTTGGGTTTGGAACAACTGCACTGACAAGGTGCATTCTATCGAACATGCACAAGAAAGGTGCATTCTGTCAATTGAACACCAAAGAAGTCCACTTTGTAGACCGTGGATTGGAGAGGTACATTATCTCAACTCATTAGGTTCATTTTGTCAAATTGTTAATTTCTATAATGTTTTTTGGGTCATTTTGTGGCCCAAATTGATTTTTTTAAAATGAAAATGGTGATTATTTTTTTGTGAGCTAAAAGGGGATATGAAAACTCATGAAGACAATTTTATGGGTAAGAGGATATATTTCTTTTTTTGTTGTCAAAATGTTTAGGGTGATCAAAATGAGAAATGAAGAAGATACTACTATTGATGATTGAATAATAGGTTGAGGTTACATTGATATGATTAGATTTGTAAGGGGTGTTTATTGTGTTTTAAGCTTGTGGGTCCAGTTTGAAAGATTGTGAAATGTTGTCCAATATATTTTTTTTAAAGAGTTTGGACCCTACCATAGAGGTTGGTGCCTCATTAGATTGGAGCCTATAACAAAGTTTTGTGTCTCACTAGGTTGGTGCCTACAAATTTAGTTTTGGGGATCGGTGCCTACAAATTGATGTAATCAAAGACTAAAGAAGATAAAAACATTTTTTTTTTTTCTCGTGTGAGGGTTTCCACGTATATCCGGTGTTCTCATGTGTTGATGTGATGAATGTTCTCATTGATGCACCGTTATGTTTTCAATTATGATGAATTGTTTAAATTGGTTAAATTGGCTATTACGTTGATTCAACACCCCTCTCAGTGTAATCAGAATTACAACAATTGGTATCAAAGCAAGTTCCTTCATGAATATTTGATAACTAGAAGGTTGATCACAAGTAACATGGCTAATATTAGGGTATCTTCAAGAAATGATCCTCAGTTTGGTGGAACACACCATGTTTTTTAGAAAATAAGAATGAAAACCTATATCATGTCTTTAGGTACTAATGCATGTATGGTTGTTGATAATGGTTACCAAGTGCCTGTAACTCCTCCCACTAATGCAGTTGGTAAAGATATCTATACATTTAATGGCATGGAAAAAATTGCCATGTTAAGTGGTCTATCAAATACTAAATTTTTCAAAGTAATGCATTGCAAACTTAAAATTTGTTATGAAGGGGATGGAAAAACAAAGGAGGGAAAGTTCCAAACTTATAGAGGTTCGTTTGAAAGATTGAAAATGGAAGAAGATGAAAATAATGCCTCATATTTTCTTTGAATGAACAAAATTGTTAACATAATCAAAGGTCTCAATGAGACAATTAACAAATATGATATTATTCGTAAAATATTAATATTTCTTCCCTCAAGGTTAGTCCTAAAGTTTCAACCATTGAGGAGCTATCTAACATTCAAAATTTCAATATAAATACTCTTCATGGAACTCTTATTTCATATGAAATAAGGACAGAAAAGGAGACGATAGGATCCGAAGAAGCCACATTCAAAGCATCCAAGGAAAGAATCAATCGTGGGATTCAAGAAGACTCTAGTCATGAATTAGACGAAGAGGAATTCAAATTTGTAAGAAAGCTAAAAATCAGAACTAGAAAGTTCAAAGGTAAGATTCCATTTAAATGTTTTGAATGTGGAAGAGTAGGACACTATGCTTCTAAATGTCCTTATGAAAAAGTAAACCATAGTGATGATGAAGTAAAATTCAAATCTAATTATCATATAAAAAAAATTCAAAAAGAGAATCTTATACTCCAAAGAATATAGTGATCATGAAAGCAATGAAGAATGTTTGATGATTAAAGTGGATATGTCTTGTTCATCACCATGAGTGATCAAAATACTAAAAAATAGATTGAAGCATAAATATACTTTGAAGGAGAACTCATAAGTGCCTTGGAAGAACTAAGATCTCTAAGAAAAAAGTTAGATCAACTATAACAAGAAATGCAAGAATATAAGGATAAAGATTTTGAGGCAAGTTTTTTTCATCCTCCTAAAAAATGAATTCAAAGTAACCAAGAGGATAAAGGAGATTCTATCAAAGTAGTTAAAAGAAAAGGAAGAACACAATGAAAAATTGGAAGAAGAAATTGTTCTTCTAAGAAAATAATTAGAAAAGACCTCAGATTGGCTTAATCAAAACTTGAAGCTCATTAAAGGTTCTACGTCATTAGGTCACATCCTTAGCCTTCGGAGGTCACCATTATTGAAGACAAACATTGGGTATGAAGAGATCCCAAAGAATAATAAGGACGATTCAAAATCATCAACAACAGACAAGGAAAATAAGAAACCCATCAATTATGTTGGTGCACTTGACAACAATTTAAGAAAGAAACAAAGCCATGAATCTATTTTCATCAAAACAAGGTTGAATCATCCAGAAAAAAAGATAAGTAATAGGCAAATAAATCAACAAGAGGATAAAGTGGTAACATGCAAAAACGATAAAATGCTCAATTGTAATTATGAAGCAACAATGTTATGGAAAAGAAGCCAAGAAAAATAGAATCAACAAATTTATTCCTTCCAATATGAAATATTCATCCAAGTACCAAAATTTATTTTATGGACGTTGTTACTCATGCAGTGAGTTTGGTCATAAGGAAGTTGAATGTAGAGCATATGTAATAAGAAATTATGGAAGAGAATTAATGAAGAATAACTATTTAAACAACAAATCTAGAGGTATGCATGAAGAAATATTTTCTGTACATCAAACCAAGAGAACCTATATTTTTTATCCCTAATGGAGCCTCAAATTTTTTCTCGGTCTGGTCAAGATTAACATTGGGTCAAATCTATGAATGAAGAACTAGATCAAATTGAGAAAAATGAGATATGGGAATATGTACCAAGTCCAAAAAGAAAAATTGTGATTGGAACCAAATGGCTCTATAGAATAAACCCAATGAAAATGGACATGTAGTAAAGAATAAGTCAAGACTCATATGTAAAGGATATGCATGAATTGAAGGTGTGTACTTCAAAGAAACATTTACTCTAATATCCAAACTTGAAGCAATCAATATATTTTTGACTTTATCATGTTTTAAAGGTTTCAAGGTTTATCAAATGGATGTAAAATCAACATTTTTAAATGGAGAACGCTAATAATAAGTTTATGTTGAACAACTGGAAAGATTTCAACTATCAAAAGACAAGAATCATGTGTGCGGACAAAATAAAGCCTTGTATGGTTTGAAACAAGAAACCAGGGCTTGGTATTCCAAATTGGATAAGTATCTTTAGCAACAAGGTTGCAAAAGAGGTACAGCAAAAAACAATATTTATATCATGATTGAAAAAGATAACATGTTGATTATTGTTGTTTATGTGGATGACAGATTATTTGGAAGTGATGATGATTCCAGAGCAAAAGTTTTGCAACTAACATATAGAAGGAATTTGAGATGTCTATGTTGGGGGATTTTCCTTTCTTTCTTGGCTTGTAGGTTAATCTATCAGAAAAAGGTATATTTATCTCTTAAACAACGTACCTTAAGGAAATATTAAATAATTTTGGTATGGAAAAATGTGCATCTATGAGAACTCCTATGGTAATAGGCTACAAACTTGGTAAAGATGACGATTCTCAAGAATTAAACTAGACCACGTACAAGTCTACAATCGGAAACTTGCTTTACTTAACACCATCAATAACAGGTATCATGCAATCAGTAGGTTTGGTTGAAATTTTCAATCAAGCCCAAATGAAACTCATGTGAATGCAGTTAAAATAATATTTAGATATTTATAGGGCAATATGGATTATGGTCTGTGGTATGCAAGGAGAATATATCTTACACTCATAACTTATACAAATCTAGATTGGCTTAGAATTTTTTATGATAAAAAGAAAAGTTGAGGAGCTTTATTTCTAGGAAAATGTTTGGTTTCCTAGCTCAACAAGAAACAAACTTCAATTTCTTTATCCACCTCTGAAGCAGGATATATTACAGCAATGTCTTGTTGTACTCAAGTTCTATGAATGGAGTAGATCTCAAGGATCTTCAAGAGAATGGTGATCATCTTGTTCCCATTCTGTGTGGCAATACTAGTGCTATAAACATCTCAAAAAAATCCTATTATTCATGTTGTAACTTTTTTTGACACCTTTAAAAGTTACAAAAAAAATTCAAAAATTGGCAATTTATTCCCGAGCCAAACCATCCGGCATATGAAAATTGAAATGGAAAAAAAGTTCTATGCATTTTTCTATGCCATTTTTCATAATAATTTTGAAATTAAATAAAATTAATTTTATAAAAATATATATTTATAAAAATTATTTATTTAAAAAATATCGGGTTGGGGGGCAATATTTCAACATCGAAGTTCACCAAGCATATTCAATTCTATGGGGGGGGGCAATATTTCAACATCCAAGTTCACCAAGCATATTCAATTCTATTGGGGGGGGCAATATTTCAACATCGAAGTTCACCAAGAATATTCAATTCTATTTCAACATAAGTCTCAACATCAAAATTCACCAAGTTCATCGATGTTCACCAAGCAACTAAGTCTCAAAAATCAAGGTAGCATATTCAATTCTATTTCAACATAAGTCTCAACATCAAAATTCACCAAGCATCTACATCGAAGTTCACCAAGCATATTCAATTCTATTTCAACATCGAAGTTCACCAAGCAACTAAGTCTCAAAAATCAAGGTAGCACATTCAATTCTATTTCAACATAAGTCTGAACATCGAAGTTCGCCAAGAAATTGGCGAACCTAAGTCTCAAAAATCAAGGTAGCAATATTCAATTCTATTGCGATGTAAGTCTCAACATCGAAGTTTGCCAAGAAACTGGTGAACCTAAGTCTCAAAAATCAAGGTAGCAATATTCAATTCTATTTCAACAACGCATATTCAATTCTATTTCAACATAAGTCTGAACATCGAAGTTTGCCAAGAAACTGGCGAACCTAAGTCTCAAAAATCAAGGTAGCAATATTCAATTCTATTGCGATGTAAGTCTCAACATCGAAGTTCGCCAAGAAACTGGCGAACCTAAGTCTAAGTCTCAAAAATCAAGGTAGCAATATTCAATTCTATTTCAACAATGCAGTTCACCCAACAATTAAGTCTCATAAATCTAGGTAGCATTCAACATATCAAGTACCAACGCAAGATAAGGGAGGAGCATAAAGAGTGTTCAACATGTCAAAGACATTTTCATGCCTTTGTGTATATAAAGGCCATTAAATTTATTCACTCGATGGATGTGGGATAATTCCCATTCATTGGAAAGTAAACTCCTTGCATTTTTCAATGACAAACGTGCACGTTTTAAAATCCAGTGAATATAAATTAATTGTGCACCCCCCTAGGCTATTCGAGCTTTAACAGAAAAGGGGTCCGCAATTTTGGTTTTGTGAAAATCACTTTTGGCACATGGCAGCATCAGGTGAATTATGGGGGCCCTCTCACGAAAAGTGTTTACTGTCTAGAACCCCTCCACATTTTTCTTTTGAAAACCAGTGATAAAATTAATGACATGACTCAAACAATAATGTTTTGGTTGGCAAGGAAATTTTTGTCTGGAAACATAATCATGTCTGAAAATGACACAACCTCTAGATCATACCTATTTCCATTTGGGAGTTGTGGATTTGGGGAAGTTTCCTATATCTAGAGAAACAACAAATAAAAATTGGGGCTTAATTATTCAAAACTCTAGTCTACATTTCAATAAATAGATAAAAAAAACAACATTTAAAAAATTAGTTACAAGTTCAATGGAATCAATGCCATGCTTTTCAAATTAGGAGAGTAGCAATGCACCTCTACATGAATCGATATCTAGAACTATATATTCATATTATTGACTGCACAAACTTAGATTCAGTGTCTATCCCTATATTGAGAGTTTTTAGAGGGTTTGGACTTTAATTCTTTCATTTTCCCACCTTTGATATTCCAAAGACAATGTCGAATCCAAGTCAAATTAGAAAGTTGCATGTAAACCTGTGCATGGAGTCAAAATGAAGCGTTTAAATGGGTTGTAATGGAGGGATATATATATAGATATATATATATAAGGAACTATTGCTATGGGGATCATGTTTTCATGACAATTCTGCGATCAAAAGAACTTTGGACTTGATTTTTATCAAGCTTGGTTTTAGTTTCAAGGAAATAACAAAAAACATGGTGGAGGTATTAGCTACTTCAAACAGAGTGCTACACTTGGTCAAACTCCTCCATGATGAGAAGAAAAGCCAGTTTGAAAGTACACATTAGTGAAAATTGGTCAAATCCCCAAAAAAAAAAAAATCTTCCACCTTCTGGGCGGATCTGTGCATTTGTGGGAAATATATGGTTGGTGGCACACCAACATGCATGGAGTTTAACAACTAGAACCTCTACCCATCCTTCACAGAACTCCTACCCTTGTTGTGGAACCCTAACCCCTCGACTATACCACACATGGAACCCCTACCCCTTGCTACCTGAAATATTGAATTTCCACTCCAACGAATGATAGGATGAAATGACCCGTCAAATAGTAGGTGGACCTAATGATGGCATGACATGTCATAGTGAGGTGGATGACATGGGTGACAAATGATAGGTTTACACATGGTAGCATGAGATTGGTGCACACATGGTGGCATGACACTAGTGCACACATGACATCATGATATTGGAGCACATGTGTTGGCATGATATTGATACAAAGATGATGATGTAGCATTATGGTAGGATGGCAGGATGCCATGTGGCATTCCAAGTTAGCATTATTTGGTGGTTAAGTGGGCTAGTTTTGAATGACACATGGCACCACTCAGAGCGTGCCACATGGCATGATGACATCATACTTACGTCAACATTTTGTTGAAAAGTGGGCAACAAGAAATGCTAAATTTAGAATGTGCTAAAAATAGAATGTCTAAAAATAGCATGTCTAAAAATAGAAGTTTGGCCAGTAAGGTCATTGGCCACCTTGGGTGAGAGTTGAAACTACTAAAAATAGAAAGTTATAAAAATATCATTTATGGGTCCCTTCCTATTTATAGCAGTCCCTAGTCTATCTATAGGAAGTAAAATTAATTTTGGTC